>JAAGNO010026387.1:0-18059 GCA_033439905.1 Ceryle rudis
CCCGGGGCGAGGGTGGCCACGGGCCAGCCCCGGTCCTGCTCTGGGGGTAGGGCGTCCGGTGCCGGGCCGGGCGTCGAGGCGCGGCGGGGGTTAACGGGTGGGGCTGAGCGCGGCGGTGGGTAACGGCGGGGGTAACGGCAAGGGTTAAAGGCGCCGGATGAACGGCCGTGGCGAGCCGGCGGGTTGCCATGACGACGCGCTGAAAGGAAGATTGTGCACCCGCCTCAGCTGTGCGGCTCGCCCGCATCCTCGGCCTGGTGCCGCCCGGTTGGCCGGGTTCCGTTCGGCTCAGCCCCTCGGGCCCAACGCGGAGCGGGGAGCAGGGGCTGTGGTATCTCGGGCGCTCTCGCCCTAGGGACTAGGATCCTCCCCCGGGCTAGGGGTGCAGGTGCATGTGGGATCAGTTATTTGGGGTGCAAGGACGTGCCCAGTGCTGCCCAATGTGAGGCTGCTGGTGTGAGCATCCCCGGGTCAAGGGCAATCAGGAGATGCCCTTGGCTCAGTTTATTTGACACAATATTTATGGGGAATAACATTAGTCATTGGGCTCCTGTCTCTCTCTTGGGCAAGGGGCCTGAGTGGAGGCAGGCTTGGGTGTCAAACAGTCATGCACAGGTCATGTTTTTGGGGGCTGGGTCCGGCACTTGTCAGTGGCTCCACCGATGGCTAGAGTCAGTGCCATTCACCTTGGCTCAGTCATACTCGAAGGCACATAGCAGGATAGGTATGGCAGGTGACGATTAGCACTGGGGTCATCTGTGTCTGTTGCTATCAGTAGTGAGGGAGAGGAGAAATAACGAGAGATGTGAGGCTTTTGGCTAGTCAGTCTCATTCTGGACCATGCTCTCTCAAATGGTGACACCTCCCACACCTCTGCTGGCAGCCCTTCCGAAGGCCACAGACCTCTCTTGGCAAGGTGGCTCTGGCATGAAGTCCCTGTGACACTGGGATTTTCCTTTCAACCTCTGAGGGTGGCTGTTCCAGTGCTGCTACCAGTTTGGCCCCAGGTCACAGCAGAGGGGCTGGAGGTGCCCCCATAACTGGGCACACATGGGTGCAGCTGGAGAGCTGACAGAGACAGATCCCTGATAGTCCCTCCACTGGTTGTGCTTTGTTGTCAGCCTGGTGGGATCTTCCTTTCTCTGGAAACTGGGGTGCTCTGTGGAATCAGGGGTATCTGCCAGCTGGGTAACGGGTGGATGTGTTCTCAGCGAGCAAACTGTGTGTTGCGAAGGCAAGAGTCACCCTTACTTTCTGGAAAATGTGTGTGCCATCTATTCTCCCTGCTCTCACCAGAGCACACATGCCAACCCCTAGCACAGGGATGGGTGCCCCGAGGTCCCCATCGGTGCATACCTCCTGCACTGCATGCCGCAGATGGCCACCAGCAGAGCTAGTGTCTGCAAAATGGTTAAAGGCTAACATTTAGAGGTCACACTTCTACCATTGTGCATGTGTTTGCTTCATTTGCATTTGCAGTTAGCCCAGCTCGAGGCTTTGCTACTTGCATGTGCTGTTGCTATGGTTACATGTGCAGTCAGGATGTGGAGTTTGGTTGGACACCTGCAAACATGCAGCTCTCAACCTCTGGAGCACCGGTGCATCAGTGAATGCCACTGAGATGCAGGACAGCCCTTGGATGTGGGCATGTGGACTCTGTGCAGTGATATGCTGAGGAAAAGGAGTTGTAGTGCCCATCTTGTTGGGGTCTGTGTACTACTACCTTGCTCAGCCTCCAACTGCCTGTATTCAACATGCAATGTGTATCTAGGGCAGTGTTGTTGGAGAGGAAGTTTGAGCCCGTACTAAGGGTACTGCCTTGGACCTTACACTGGGGTCTGTTGCATTCCCAGACCCCATGTAGAGGCTCTTCTCCCAAAAGGCTGGCATGAAAGTGCTCAAGAGCAGGGTGGTGAGGGTGGGCAGAGCCTGGGAGATGCTGTACAGGCTGGCAGTGCCTCGCCTGCTGGCAGGAGCCTGCCAAGGCTTCAGAAGGCAGCGTGAGAATTGGCAGAGCACTGTGCTGAGGCTCCAGCTGTGGTGACTGCATTTCCCCTGGCTTTCTGTGCGGTCTGCTCTGGGCATTCGGGTCCAACACAGAAAGGGACCTGGTCCATGTGCCTGTTGACCAGGAGCACATTGAGTCCAGAAGCAAGAGCAAGGAGATAGTGACTACCAAAATCCTCTACCAAGTCCATATTTGGCTTGTCTTTGTGTCAAGGGTGGAGGAGTTTTAGGACAGCAGGTACGGAAGGGACCTCAAGGTCATCAAGTCTCCAAGCTCTATCTAAAACGTTTGTGAGCAGCATCAGCTCAGTCAGCTCCTAAACCTCCCTGAACATAATGGTTCTGCTGCCTCCTAAGCAGTTTGTTGCCATCTTCCTGTATCCTTCCTGCTAGGAGCTACTTCTATGCAGCAGGTGAGGGAGGAGGGAAGCCCTCTTGGCTATCCAGGAGCAACCTGTGGCCTTGGACAGATCATGTGTGTCCATGCTGTGCTGGTGGCAGCTGGAGGAATCCAGTAACAGGAGAAGCATGGGAGGATGGTGGGAAAGCAGTGAGAATGGGGACATGGAGCATATGTCTGGGCATGAGCTGTGGAGGATCTATGGATGAACCTGTTAAATCTCACAGCAGAGCATGGAGGGTGACTATCTGTCATCCTGGGGTGGTGCACCAAGTGCAGAGGGATGAGACAAGGGAAAGCTTGGGTCTGCCCTTAGTGTCACTGGGATGGGACAGTTATTTGTTCCCTGTGGGCTCCCAGACAGGGTTTTCTCCCCTGATGATCTGTGTTTATCAGCTGATGTTGACAGAGCATTTCAGAAGATGCTTCTTAATAGTGGTCTGGTATTTGTACCTTCATCCACAATGACAGCTAAGGGTGTGTGCAGGTCTTGTCTCATCAGGGAGGGGAGGTAGCCGCAGCTGGCTTACAGGGGCACACCAGCAGGAGGCAGGATGGATCCTGGAGCCAAGGTGCTCAAGGAAAGCTGTGTTTGAGGATTGTGACAGGGCTGAATGGTGCTGCATGGTGGACTAAATGCTCCAATGGTCTTCTAACGTGATGCTCCCCAGAGCTGGGGGAAGGGAGCAGACTCTGACCAGTGCTGTGTGCTGCTAGCCTCAGCAGGATTTTGCAGTGGGTGTGAGGTGAATGATTAAAAGCTGCTGCAATTGCCAGAGCTGGCAGTTTGAACCCATATCATTCAGGCCCTAGAATGAGTCTGAGGGGAAAGAGGAATTAAGCGGGTGCAGTGGAGAGATGTGCGGGTGTCTGACTGCAGCTGACAGGTTGTCTGGTGTGCACAGCTCCTAGAATTTTTCCCCAGTTAGGAGGATATGTGCTGTTTGATTGTCTGGGCTTAGTAGCAATGTGGTATTGCAGTCCATGATGAAACCTGTGTTCCTGTTTAGTCTTGTAGTTGTGTGTGGAAACTCTGCCCTTGCAATATACTCCTTTTGATGTGTTGTCTGTCCAGCAGCAGGGCATGCACATGGCATTGGGTGGGGGAAGGATGTCTGTGAACCAGACTTTGTGCCAAGGAGTGCTGTTTGGGCTGAGACTGCCTTGGCAAGGAGCTCAGGGGATTGTTGGTAAAGAAGCCTTATTCCTGATGCTTCAAAACGTGGAAGAGTGGAGTAACATCTGTTATTTTCAAACTGCATCTCTGTGAACACATCCTGTGAGGTGCCTGGCAAGCAGAGCTGAAGCTTTGCCCGGTGGCCAGATGCTCTGACCATGCCAGCACAGCAGGTCACAAAGTTTGGGAAAGGTTGTAGACAGAGTCTGTTACAGGGCTTGTACTGTGTGCAAGCCTTGTTCGAGTCTGGATCTAGGCTGCTGCAGCTCTCTGAGGGTGAGAGGATGCTTGTTAGAGGCTGGTCAGGAAGGCTTTTGAGATGGGCTTGAGGAGGGGACTGCTGAGAATGCCCTTTGGTGAGGTGATCAGGGGCTGCAGGAACTTTGCCTTCATTGGGCATTCATTAGCTGTTACTCTAGAAGAGTGGGAGGAAAAGCCCAAGTCTGCAGCATAGCCAAAGTGTCTTCATGCTACTCACCAGAAGGTGGCCGTGTCCATCTCTTGGTGCCAGCACCCAGTGCTAAAGGAGTTGTGGAGAGGAGTCCGTGAGTCTGCCTGTCTTCACATCTTTCTTCTACTCTTACGTGACTCTAGGCACTGCTGAGCAACTTGAGGACTTGTGGGACAGTGATGCAGGAGAAGGGAGCAGGGAGCAGGGGTTGTTCTGTGTCTCTGTCTCTAGAGCTGCCCCAGGGAACTCAGGAGAGATGTGTGGGTGTTGAGATCATTGTGGAGTCAAATGCCTGGAAACTGCCGCAGGACTGGTCAGAGGTCTGCTAGCCCCTGTGCAAAAAATGAATAAATAAGGCAGGGTTCTTCAGACTGGGAAAGAAACAACAGAAGATTGATAAGATATCTCTAGAGGGGGACAGGAGAGAAAGGATAGAGGTTAATTGTTCACTGTTTCTTTCTATGCGAGTATAAGATCACATCAAATGAAGCTAGGTGGGAGGTGCCAAATAGGAGGAAGGGTATTGCCTCTTGCAGATGTACTATCAAACTGCAGAAGTTCTCATAACAAGGTGTCATAAACTGTGAAACTTCACATTTGTTCTAGGAGAAATTGAATGAATTCAAGAACAAAAGGTTCCCCCAGAACCAATATATACACTGAGATCCACCTCTGACTCGGGCAGCTGCTGAACTGCAAATTTCTCATGCTTCTCACTCCTGGCAAGGTGGACCCTTGGTCTGAGCTATTATCTTCATAACGCTGTGCCTACAAGATTGTGGAGCGAGGAGGGAGCACTGGGCTTTGGTAAAGAAGGATAGGTTTATCCTCATCTAGCTCTTTGTTACTTTGCTTGGCACAGGATGACAGATGGGCAGTCCCACTTCCTCACTGAGAGTGCAGGATGCTCTTCCCGCATGATGGTGGTGAATCTGGTGGGAGAGGTAAGACCTGTGCTAAACACTAGTCTTCTGCCTTAGCATCACAGGACCCTTTGCTGGAGACTTCTGACAGACTTTTGTCTGCTGTACAGTTGCTAATTTGGTTGAAAGTCAATGGCAATATCCCTTCTCTCCTATGTTACCTGGCAGTTCTGGTTCCCTGGGCACAGGGTATCCATCCAGCACAGTAGCAGCAGAGCTGGAATCTTGTTCTGGCATTGTCTCAGTTCTCTGGTACTCACTGTACATGGTGGGCACTGTGGGATCACCAGGGATCTGATCTTTATCTCCACCTCATCCAGTCCCCTGTCTGTCCCTGTTCGCATGCACATCAGGAATCATCAGTGTCAGTTTTGTTTCCAGTTTTATGCCCAGATGAGAAAAGACTCCTGTTCTGCTACCAGTGATGGTCCAGTTCAGCCTCAGCATACATGGGCTGTCAGAATGCTGTTCCCCAGCTCCATGAGCAGTCCAGAGACATGCAAGGAGAACAGGGAGACATGAAGCTTGGCTTGGGAGAGATCTGCTTCTTGTGGGAGAAGTAGACTTGGAGAGGGGGATGCAGGAATAAGCTGGAGATCTAACAGTCTCCAGTGGGCTTTGGGTGGAGGGCAGCAGGATGAGGCCAAGCAAGTTGAAGCTCATGAAGAGAATGCTGTTTCCCATCCTCATGACTTCCAGGAGGACCCTGTCTACAAGGGCTGAGGGAAGTATATAGCCAGCACAGTGGCACCCTTGCAACGACAAAACTGAAATCCGCCCTTGGCTAGCAGCTATAAGGGGACAGATCCAGTGCCATGAGACAGAAGCAATCTCTTGTTTCTATCTCATTGCCATTTTGGTATCTGTTGCTGCTGGACTCTCTTGATGAGAATCTGAGGTTGCAGACCTGGTCAGGGAGCTGCTGTACTTCGGTGCTTGTGACTTTAGGAGGAGCTAAGTGGTTACCTGCTCTTTGTAACAAAAACCACCTTCCACGTCCACTGCTAGCAATGCTTCAAAGTGGGCATCTGCCAAGGCACAGCTGTGCTTGGATACCTCTGAGAAGCAGCAGGGAGCATGGGAGCCTTCTTGGCAAAGGGGGTTGCCTTACTTTGGCATTGCTGGTACTTGCAGCCTGCCTATATGTCCTGCTTTATCCTAGTCTGCTCCTTCTGGAGAGACTGGACAGCCCCAGGCTGCTTGATTTGCTCTAGTCCTGCTTATTTCTTAACACTAGGCAGCCTTTGCAGTAAAATGCATCAAAGGATTTTTTCCAGAGGTTTTAGTCTTTCCACTTAAAGATAAAAAATGTGGGAGGAGAAAGCTACAAGGGAAAATAGAAAGTACATTTTGAATTGAACTTGAACAGGCTTCCTTCCTAGCTGCTGGCTTGCATGGCCTCCAGTCCTCACCAAGCCCTGGTTGCATGAGCAAGAGACTGTGCAGAGCTGCCCCAGCTGCCCGCTGACACTCCAGCCTGGCGGGTTTGTATGTTCTTCTGCGTGGTCATGCTAACTTTGGTTTTGGTTTGGGAACATGAGCAGCTGATGGCTCTTGCTGAGGGCAGGCTTCCCTGCTTGAGAAAGCTGCTTGTCTTAGTTGAGTAAAGGCTGTTGTGGGATTGGTCTGGACCACTGAACTGGTTGAGGTCCTTCCAAGACAACTGACACTGTATCTGTCCAGGCTGCCAGCTATATGTATGACCTGTAATGATGGTGATCTCTTGCTGCGACATCTATGTGGACTTTTTAGGTTGCTCAGTGAAGCACATAGCAAAACTGTGCCTTTCCTGGGTTCCTGAGAAAGCCTTTAGGATTTCTGGGGAAACCAGTATCTCTGGGATGGGCTTTTATCTTATTCAGCTGCAGATGGGCATATTTGGATGCCATGCTATGCCAGCACCATGTGTGGATGGTTGTTGTGCTAGGTGCCCTGGGTCTCTCCTCACCCTGGTGCTACCCTGAGTGTGGAGGGCACTGCCAGCACTGTGGCAGTTCTGTCATGAACCAATGGTGGTTGTCCAGGGTAGGCAGATTTGCCCAGGCACTCCTTCATAACTGCCAGCCATTATCCTTGGTGCCAGTACTTGGTGGCGTGATGGGGTGAGGGGGAAGACAGATGTGGAGGGGGAGGGTAGCTTCTCCAGCACCTGTGCCTTATTTTGGAGCATGCAAGTGTGAAATTCAATTTGTAGATAAGCCATAGCTGGTAAGGAACACAGGCCATGGCATCTGCTGGAGCCAAGCAGTGTCTGGGAGTAGCATGGCCAGCATGCACAGCATGTCCTGCTTGCGAGCTCTAGTGAAGGCTGACGTCACCTCAGAGGAGCAGTGTTTGCTGCAGAACGTGGCTGCTTGACGCTGTGTCATGTTGCCTCTGGGTGTGTAGCCTTGGTGCTGCCCTGGGGCTGATATCCCCTGACTTGCTGGAAGAGTTGGGAGAGAGAGGGACCTAGCGCTCTCTGCCACCAGTGACTTGCAAGCTGGGTGGCTGAAAGGACAGGTGTTATGGACAAAGGAGTATGTGGTGTTTCCAGCAGCAATGGCATTTTACTACCTCCATCTTCAGATCTTTCCTTCCTAATGTTTCCAGTGACCCCCACTTACTGGTGAGAGCAGAGGAAATGGGCATTATAGCATTAGCAAATACAGCTTGCACTGGCCCATGCTCTGTCCTCCATATCCATTGCTACCAGTGGTCACAGCTTCCCTTCTTCTGCCCCAGTCCAGAGCTTTCTGGGTCTCCCACCAATTAGTGCTTTGCAGAGAGCAGCCCCCTGTTGCAGATGAAGAGACCAGTGCTGTGAGGAGTGGAGCATGGTCACCCAGGTCAGCCACGGCACAGCCTGGACTGAGCAGTGTCCTGGTCTTCCATGGTGTCTGCTGCTGGGGCTGGCTGTGTCCCCGAGCAAGCCACAGTGTCATGGAGTGGTGGGTCACTGCTGATGCTGTCAGGCCTGGAAGGGGCACCAGCATGGTGATACCAGGATGATCGGTCTGTCTGAGTGTTTCTTGCTGTCCAGAGAAAAAAACCTGCTCCCCTGACCCTAGCTTGACTCTTGCAATATGGTCTGGTCTTTGGTCAGGGCTGTTGGTCCTAAGACACAACTCATCAGCTTGTGTCAGGTGGGATGTGCTGGGGCACTCACCTCTCCAAGTAGGGTGATGGGCTGGGGTTCAGCCAGAGCATGTCTCTCGTGCAGGATGGGAACCACAGGTCTTCTAGTTGTGGGAAGCCAGGGGGCACAGCGTGACATAGCTCCACATCCTGGGCTCTGGGTGCATGGGTGTGCGTGGAGCCTGCCTGATGTTTCATTTGGAAGTAGGGACTATTGTAACAAGGTGGAGGTGGTGTAGACGGTGGAGGTGATGCTAGCTCAGATATTTCCTGGGACAGCTTTCCTGAGCATTGTCACCAAGGACCCTGTAGTGAGGAAATGATTGGTTCTGAACTGCAATGCTTGGGCTTTCTAGCACCATGAGGGAGCATTCATGGCCCTGCTGCCTGCGCTGTGACCCTGGATGGATGGCTCTGTCAGGATGGCCCACACCTGCCCTTATACAGAGATTTGCTGTCTCAATAGACCCACCCTGCTCCATGGTCTTGGTGTGTGGGTTGGTGTCCTATGGTACAAGACAGGGTGGTAGTGAGTGGTGCAGGAAGGTGGTGATTGTACACTTCCAGATGACTTGTAACCTTATCTCTACACAGGAAAATGGATTAATTATGTGTTTCAGCTTCCATGGAAAAGTTAGTTCCTGCATCTCCAGTTATTTTCCTCATCTTTGTCCATTGCCCTGAGGTTCATTGCCTTTAGCCCAGATTACCTCCATGACCTGGTTTACAATTCTGCCCTGCAAAACTTTGCTTTGCTGACGCAGAGTGATAGGCAGAAATAGGTGGTTGGGGCTGGTGTCGGTAAAGGAAACAATCCTTTATCAGCTTTGCCACTGAAACCAGAAGTTCTTACAGCCATGATCTGAATTACAACCTGTAATTAAGTGGGTTTTGCTTCCTGCTTTGAGTCAGAAAAATGAAACACTGAAAACTTACTTTGGGTGTAGCTGTTCCTGTTCAAAGCAGATTTGAGTTTTGTTGCATTTCTAGTCGCATTTGCAGAAAGTCTTTGTATTTTAAGCTGCAGTCAGTTCCTCTCTGCCCAGCCCACCTCCTTACATTTATAGAGCCACCTCCAGGCCACACTAGTCCATAGAAAGCACTGGCTATGGATGTGCTCAGCCTCCCGGCGGCCACTAGTATTTTCTTGGCTTTCCATGGAGCATTCATGAGACATCTTGCATCGTATTAGCACAGGTGGTGGTATGGGTAGAACAGGGCTTTGTGCAAATTGCCCATGGCCAAGTTGGTTGAAGGGGTTCCATGTCCTTTGCACAGCTGGATGCCTGGAAAACTGCTTGAGGAACTGGAGTATAAAAATGTTTTGGGGTAGGACATTACATTAGCAGCTGGGTTTTGTGGTTGCTGCTTAGTTTGGGGCATTTCAGAAGTGGGAGTCCTTACAGTGAGCCACCCTCTATGGGTTACTGAAGTCTGCTTTATTAAATTTTGAACATGGTTTTGCTAATATTAGAAATATGAACATGTTTGGACTTGGAGTTTCAGAAGCTTGTAACAAGCCTTGTGCTTGTGTATTTGCTCCCTAATGTGGTTTGGTCATAATGATCAATGCTAACTTAAAAACCTGGGGCCTTGCTAGTAGTTTCTGAGACAGTTGTTTAGGAAAGGACATAGGAGCCATTGCTCTGGCAGATGTGAGGGGGGTGGTGATGAGCAGTTGGGATAATGCCAATGTGCGGCTCACTGAAGCTGGAGAAGGAAGTGAGGGAAATGCTGCTTGTGCAGACAGCTCTCTCTTCACTGGGTGGGATTTGCATACCAGTTGCTAGCTGCAAAGTGTTGATCTCAGATTTGTGAGCAAACTTATATTGCCTTGAAGTAGGTGCCTGGTGCTTGTTTGTGATCTGTTGAAGAGCAAGCAAGTTGTCTTGGCATGAACTTTGTGCTGGTGCCAAGGGCTTGCTGAAAGCAGATTGTCTGTCAGTTTGCTCCTGAATAGATGCCTGGAAATTCCAGAGTTCTGTGGATGCACTTTTGCATTGTCAGTCACCTGCCTGCACAAAGCAAACGTAATGGAGCAATTCGGCTCTTTATTTACAAAGTGCTGTTTCCTCTAGAACAGAAAAGAATAGACTTTTTCGGTTGGAGAGGACTTACAATGATCATTTAGTCCAACTGCCTGACCAATTTGGGGCTGAACAAAAGTTAAAGCATATTATTAAGAGCATTGTCCAAATGCCTCTTAAATGCTGACAGGTGTGGGGCACTGACTTACCTTTCTAGGAAGCCTAGGAACCAACTCTCAGTAAAGAAATACTTTCTAATGTCCAGGCTAAACCTCTTCTTGTGCTGTTTTGAACCATTCCCATGTTTCCTATCACTGGATACCAGAGAGAAGAGATCAGCACCTTTCCCTCATCTCCTCAGGAGGAAGCTGTAGAGAGCAGTAATGTTGCTCCTCATCTAGTCCAGGTGATGCAGTTTGCTTAGCAAACTTAGTTTGTCCTAGCTTTCCTTCAACTACCAGAGAAACGGCCCACTGGAGCTCGAGAGAGACCAAGATTTTTTCCTGCAAGTACTCAGTGCATTTTAGGCAATCTGGGCTGCAATGCTGTGCTGTGGGTCTGCTCGGAGAAGCACCACCACTCTTTCTCCTAGAACAGGTGCGGCAGCGGGAGCAGCACAGGGCCGTTCTGAAGGGACAGCTCTTGCTCGGCCTGGGAACAGCGGTGTGGACGTGCTGGCCCCTCCCCATCCCCCATGCCTGGGGGTCAAAGCAGGCAGGGATCAACATGCTGGCAGGGCTGGCGGGCACTGAGCGGCCTACACCCCCTCACACGATCGTCAGGGAACAGCAGTAAGCACTGCCCCATGGTGGTTGGTCCTGCCAGGCTGGATCAGGCATGTTCAGTCTGGGATTAGAGCGATGCCACATCCAACTATGGCACCTGTGTGGCAACCCCATCACAGGCACTTCTGGAGTTTCCTCTGGGGCTCTTTGATCTCCAGGCAGAGTCAGGCTCTCTTCCCTTTCTGCCAGTTGTTCTGGCTGGGAAGCAAGTGTGTGTATATCCATGCCAAGGCCAGGGCACTGTGTTTGCTATTTAGACAGTGGTTCTCATTAACCTCTGCTCCTGGAGGGAAGCATTTATAAATATAAACTGTGCAAGCAGCAAGGTGAAGGAGAGAAAGGCTGCTGCTCTTTCTTCATGCTGGGGAAACCATAATGTGACATAATCCAGATTATTTCTATCCAGAAGACGGCAATAAGTGGCCTACTTCCAGCAGCTATCCCTGAGCCACGTGGAAACCCAGCAGCCCACCAAGAGACAGCTGCTGCTGCCCTCTTCACAGCCAAAGGTCTGTCCCGGCACAGCCTCTTTCTCACACAGCAGCTGCTGGCTGTGCCAGGTGACCATGCCTCAGCTTTCCACCATAATCCTGAGAAGCCGTGAGTGGAAAGGTCAGTCAAAATCTAGACCGGATCAAAGTGAGTATGTAACCCACTCCATAAGGCTTTCAAGCATGATTATCCTTGGGTTCTCTATAGAGACCAGCCTCTGCTTGCATTGGCAGTATTGAGTGCTGACCCCAACACTGTCCCTTCTGGCACTGGCTCACAGGCTGTCCTTCAGCAGCATCACCAGTCTTAGCTCAGTGACACTGAGAAACCTCCTGCAGTTTTTTAGCTTTTGATGCTGAAGAGGTGGTGGAAATGAGAGAGGCTATCTCACCTGCTGGGTAGTGTGTCTACTGGAGCCAGGCACTGAACAATATCAACACCAAAAATATCTGGAAAGGCTGAAGTGTGGGCAAGGGAAAGGTCTGCTTGGCCCCTGGTGTCCTTCCCAAGTCATGCTTGGATCCTTCATGAAGGACTTATTAAAGGCCGTGGAGCAAATGAAGACAGGGCACATTGCATCAGGAGGCCATTGGTACCACCATAGAAATGGTACTTGAAATTGTCTGTGTCTAGGGATTTTGGTTAACTTTTTTAGGACTCCATTCTGAATGGGAGCTCTCGAGGATCTTGGCATGTGTCTGAGAGCTGTCAAAGAGCTTCTCTCACACATATGTTCTTGCAGCATTGAGGAACTTAACTGACACTTCTCACACGTTCTGTCATCCTCTCCCTGGGGCAAAGGATGTGCAGTGGTGTCTCATAGGCTTCTGGCATTCATCTTGCTTTAAATATTTGTGGGTAGAAAGGCAAGTCACAGGGATGTATCTTGCACTTGAAGCAAATGAGGGTGAGGTTTGTGACTGTTTTTCCTTCTGTCCCATCAGAGTGACTGTGGTGCTTAGATATGGGAGGAGAGGGAGATGGGGGACACTGGACTCTGTGAGAGGCCTCTGCAGGGTGGAGAACACATGTGGTAGACTCCACAGTGCTGGGAAGCCTCCTAAGTATTGTGTTCTGTCAGAGTGTCCTAAATGCGTCAGGCTTCATGGCCAAAGTGGATGTAGTTTGCTCAGATGGTGGCAAATGCTGAACAAATGAGGACAGGGATAGAGCTGCCAGCCAGGGTTGATGAAAACTGTAGGAGGCTGGGCTAGAGAGGACACTGAGGGGTGACTTGGTACATCCATCTGCCATGTAGCACCTTTTCCAAATATGCATGGGGTGCTTTCACTTTTCCCAGTGTACTCTTGACTCTCTTAATATGAATGTGTCTCCTACCTTGCACTACTCTGCAGTGCCCTTTACATGTTATAAAACTGCATCCTCTGACTTTTCTTGTCTACATTAGCCCTGCTCTTCCAGACTTTTGTCCAAGGTTTTTTGGTGGTCTTCCTGGTCTCCCATGGCCTCTCCAGTTGGTTCAAATCTTTTGGGGAATGAACTGTTTCTCTGGAGAACAGTATAATTACTTTATGTGCCTTTATGAGCTGAAAGGAGAGCAGAGTAATTACTTCATGTGTCTTTATAAGCTGACCTTTCACACATCCTACTGTATTCACTTTTTTTTTTTTTTTTCTGGTAGCAATGCCATGCTGTTTCACATTCAGTTTGTGCTCTCTTGTAGCCCTTATGACCCTTCAGGCAGAAATCCCCTGCAGCCATCTTCAGCCTCTCTTCAGCCCTGTGCCGCGAGTAGCTGCATCTGCCAAATGGAAGGGAAACCAGGCTGGGTTGGGCAGATATGGCCAAACTGGGGATGCTCAGACAAGCATGCAGTGAGGAGCCAGGAGGATAAAGACACCACAGGCAACCCAGGTCACTCTGCCAGACCACTGGTGGGATGAGTGGAGGAAGTAAGGCTGCTAGCTGTTAGGGATGTTATCTGTGTGCTTTGGAAAACAAACACTCAATCAGTATTTCCATGGCTGTACTGTCTGCCAGATGGCTCCCTCCTCAGCATGAAGACGCTCTCCATGGAAACCTGGGCAGGCAGGATCCTCTGAAAGCTTCCCTCACAGATACACAGTCAGGCATCGCAACATCAACCAGACGAGCTGGATTCACATCTTCCCTGGAAGGCAGCTGAGGAGACAAGCAGGCAGCCTGCCCTCAGCCTGCCTTCATCAGGGTCCAACCTTCTGCCCCTGAGCACTCAGGCTGACCCAACCCCAAGGTCATCACATTGATGCTGTGGCTCTGTGTCCCAAGTAGTTCAGAGCCAGGACAGATTTGGACCTTAAACTGCCCAACTGGCACAGATGGATGAGCAAGTGGATGGGATGTTCCATTGCACGCTCTGGTCACTCTGTCTTGTGCAGCTCTGCTCACCATCTGATCCCACTGTATCATGGTGTAGCTATGGGAGGTAGCTGGAGGCCAGACCATGTGCCCCAGCAGACATGTGCCTGGCAACCAGCATGAGAAACCTGTGCCTCCTCTTCAATAGAATGAGTAAACTCCAAACCTTTCCACCAGGCCTGCGCTCCAGGACCTCAGGATGATGCTCAGCTCTCCGGCAGCATCACCTGTCAGCTGCACTCTCCACCCTGCCAGCTGCTCTCCTCTGCTGGGTAGTGACCTTGGCTCTCACCAGTCCCATTCTGCCTGGCCTGTGATGCTGCAGAAACTCCATAGCACAGAAGCTGCATCAGAACTGGACTGATGTGCTTGTGTCCATGGGTCCCAGCAGCTCCTGAAGAGCATCCCTCTGCCAGCAGGTCCCAGATTGCATTCTCTGATGCTTGTGGCCTGGGCTGATGTTTGATGATAATATTACAGAGCGAAAGTGGTGGTTATGTGCTATGGATTGTGCCTAGCAGGTCATTCTGACCCATCCCAGGTTACCCATCCATGTCACAGGCAGATGTTTCCCAGCCCACAGCACTGTGGGAGCAATTCCCAGGACTTCAGGTCCATCACAGAGCTGATGCATAGTAATAGATGGTTACCAGTGTCTCGCCGTTACACTGCAAGGAGACAAGTAAGGTTTCAGAAAGGTCTGCCCTGCTGCTGCTACTGCTCTGCTTTTCCATGAATGACCTAAATGACAGAACAGATTATGTTTTAAAATCTGCACATGACACCCAGCACTTTGGAGGCCAGAATGGGAATTTAACACACTCCCAACAGACTGGGGAAGGGGCTGAGAGATGATGGGCAGGACTGTAAGTTATTGGGAGATAAAAGACTACACAAACAGACCACGGGAGAAAAGAAATCCCCTTCAGCCATCTTTGCTGGGGGACATGCTTGCCTTTGCCACTGGAGGGAAGAATGGGAGCACTTTAGACATCAAAACTGAGGAAGCTTTGCTCCCACCTCCTGTGGGATGTGAGGGGAGTTGCTTTCCTGAATGAATGTCATTTCTTAGATCTTCCAGTTATTTTGCATGCTCTGAAAGACCAAGGGGAAGCTTAAGAACTGTTGAGGCAGCAGGTAGTAATGTGAGGTACGTGCAACAGCCCTGGTGAAAGGGGCTGAGCTTGGATTTTCATAGCAGCCTGTCAATATTAAATTAAGGCTAAATTCCCATCCTAAATGTTAGATTAACATGAAGTTACAGCAGAAAGCACAGAGCACAGAACAGCAATAGGAGGATATAAGATGTGTTATGGGGGTATTGTAATCATCCCAAATGAGGCATTTGAAACCCAGGGAATTCCAGATTTAGGATTTTCATCGTTTTTTTGATTTGTAATTGAAAAACCGTTCAAATATAGGAAGGCTTAGGAGCATGTTGCTGAGATTGTTTGGGTGACTTTATTCTGTGCTGCAGAGACATAGGCAGATGGAGGGGAAAAGTCTTTAAAAATTGATAGAACCAAATATGGAACTGCAAATGTTAAAATACCATGATCTGGATTAGAGTGTCAAGGCATCGTGGCTCTCCAGGAGAACATTAGGGTTGCTGGGTCTTGACTGTGTGTCTCCATATCTGGACAAACTTGGCTGTTGCTAACATAGCTCACCTCTGAGCCTGATGCTTCATAAAACTCATAAGTGGAGACAGTTGAAAGTCCTGTATGTACAAGTCCTCGTGTGCAGTGCAGATTTGAGATGCCTTCCATGTTTCCTTTTTTTTGTGTTTTTTTTTTTTTTGTGTTTGTTGGTTGGTTTTGGGATTTTTTTTGTTGTTGTTGTTGTTTAGTTGGTTGGCTTTGGTTTTTTTGTTTGTGATTTGTTTTGGTTTTGTTTGTTTTTGCTGTGTGTTTCTGTGTTGTTTTTTTGCTGTTTGTTGTTGTTTTGGTTTTGTTGCATTTTTTGTTTGGTTGGTTGGTTTTGTTTTGTTTGTTTCCTTGTTTGTTTTGTTGTGGCTTTTTTCTGCGGATTTTCTTTATTGGACAAGGTGTTCTCCATTCATGGAGTCCCTGTCCATCTGAGCCTTCACCAGAGCCGTGTATTCCCATCTGCATGTAGCCTTTATTTTGTGCTCCAGTAATTCCAAAGCAATTCTGCAATTCTGCTTCTCTCTGAGCCTGGGAGAGCTTTACTGGGTGGGTATGTGAGGATGCTCTGGGGCAAAATGAAGGTGCCCCGCTGCCACTGCTATCTCTCCCAGGTTAAGAACCTGTGGCTAAGACAGGACGAACATTCTCTGACCTGCCACCAAGCAGTGCCTTTTAGTGGGAATCGGGCTGCAAAACCGCCTGCCGAGGTGCGGAGCGAGCCTCTGACTGACGCTGCTTTCGCCCGGCCGGGTTGAGGGCAAGCACCGGACGAGCACAGCCTCCGCGGGTCTTGATCAGATACCTCAGGAGCAGCGATGATGGCGGGGGGGGCGAGTGTGGCGGCGCACTTACATAAGCCCTGAATGCGGCAGGCGGTGTGGGGAGGTGAAGGGCAGAGCACTGAAAATCCACGCAGCCTCCAGCAAGGGCTCCCTGGCGCGGGAGCTCTGCTCGCTGACATACATCCGCAAGATGCTTTCCCGCAGTTCCCTGCAGACCCCACGGGTTTTGCCACATCTGCTCCCCGACTTGTCGATAGCCTCGCACAGGGATGCGGGAGCAGAGCTCTGCCTTCCCTGAGCTTGCTTGGGTGGCCGGGAGGCAGCCGGGGCAGAGAGGCGGCGGTTCCGGCACAGGATGACGCTGCCCAAAACCAGCACTCGGGCTATTTCCGTCCTGACCGCTCAGCACCCGGCTGCTGCCTGGGGTATCGCCGCTTCAGCCAGCGGCACGTGGAGCGAGAAAGTTGTCTGGAGAGTGCGTTGGTAGGCGAGATGGGTGTCTGGATAGGACACGTGGGTCTAATTTGTTGGTGGGCTGGTGGCACTCGGACAGGGGGAGAGGTGCTGGGATGGAGCCGAGGCAAGGAGCACAGACAGCGCAGCATGGGAGCACAGGGAAGAGGTGCCAGCGGCCTCTTGTGAATGGACCGTGCTGGGCAGTGGTAGTGCCCAACAGGTTCCTTGTGAGGAGTGATGGTGCCAGGGAAGTAGAACTCTCCTGCTTATCTTGACGCCCATAACCTGCTGCTGATACTCTCCAGCAGCATGGGGCAAGGGCACTGTGGCACCACCCAAGGCAGCTACAGGGCTCACCCAGGTGGGGCAGGGGCAGGGCTGGCCCCGCAAGCGCTGGAAATAGGCTCTGCAGGTGTGGACAGATATGGTCTGTGTGTCATTTTGTGCTTCCCGTGCTTGCCTACTCCCAGAGCTGCCTGTCTGGGCAGTGGCAGAGCCAATGAGCACCCATGAGTGGGAGTGTCTGGCCAGGGATCCTGGCCCCTTCTGTGCTGCATCTCTTTGACTCTTCCCAGAGCAAGTCTGCTGTTAATTCCCTCCATCTCTCCACAGTATCAACAATCCCCTCCATGCTGGGCCGTTGGCAGGTGGGCAACAGCAGGCAGCTGGCAGGCTGTGAGGAGTGGTTGCACATCTCCCTGAATCCGTGCTCCCGACTCACCCAGCAGAAGGTGTGGCTGGGCTTCATGCTCCTGACTCCTGTCTCTCCGGCTCCGTTTGTTTCCAGTGGGCAAATCAGAGGCTTGGCATGATGGGAATGCCCTGAGCCCTCACCCCAGGAGCTTCAGGCCTGGATGTTGGTGCTGCTTTTCCCAGACAATGTGGCTGATACTCTGGAGAAACCCTTTCTTGTCCCCTGTTCTCCAAGTGCCTGAGCTGGTGGCTGGCTGGGACCTGCGTTTCACTCTCTGGGTCCTGAGCTTTGCCTCAGCAATTGTGCAGATGGAGGGCCAGGTATACTCGCCGACTGTCAACACACACTATGGAAAGTTACGGGGGGTGCGTGTGCCACTGCCCAGTGAGATCTTGGGGCCTGTGGACCAGTACCTAGGGGTGCCTTATGCTGCCCCCCCCATCGGGGAGAAGAGGTTCATGCCCCCTGAGCCACCACCATCCTGGTCGGGCATCAGGAATGCAACCCATTTCTCACCAGTCTGCCCCCAGAACATCCACAATGCTGTTCCTGAGATCATGCTGCCCATCTGGTTTACCTCCAATTTGGATATTGTGGCCACATACATCCAGGACCCCAACGAGGACTGTCTGTACCTCAACATCTACATCCCCACAGAGGATGCCCACGGATGGAGAGCAAAGGGATCAGAACCACCTACTTCTGAACAGAAGGAGGTGTCCTCACCAAGCCCACAGGGAG
>JAAGNO010026389.1:0-16877 GCA_033439905.1 Ceryle rudis
ACCGGACCGCGGGAGGCCCTCGGAGTCACCGCGAGGGGGAGCGCGTCTGCCGGCCGGTCGAGGCGGGGGCCATGTTGGATTTAAAGGGCTTGCGCCGCTGAGAGGGTGGATGGTGTCAGGTTTGGTTCCCGTGCCACCTCACCTACCACCCCATAGACCCTGCGACTGGAGCGGCGACTGCGCCGCGGCGGCCATCGAGACCTGGCGCCAAGCAGGTTGGGCGAGTAGGGTTGCCGGGTAGGGTTGTGGTGTCTGGAGCTCAGCCGGTGTCCCTGTCTTGGGGCCCGCTGTGTCGCCTGCCGGCCGCTGTGAGGTCTGGGCGGAGGGTGTCCGCCCGACTCGGCGCGGATCCGGGCGGCATCGTATGGCCGTAGGAGACACAGCCCCGGTCCCGGCCTGGCAGATGGCGGGGATGGGGGCGCGGGGCCGCTGGCCGGGGCGACAGCCTCTCCGAAGCGCCGCCTCACCTCTAGCAGCGGGAGCGGAGCGGGACCGCCGCAGGGGGGGCAGTCCCTGTAGCGCGACTGAAGCCGGGGCCGGAGTGGAGCGGGAGCAGCAGCGCGCCCGGCCCGGCGGGGGAGTGGGTGCGAGGGGCAGCGCTCGGCCCACGGTCGCCGTGCCCGGAGCGGGCGGGCCGTGGTAACGCTGCCGGTCGGGGCGCGCTCCCGCCGGGCGAGGTCGGTGATAAGGGCGCTGGTTCCGAGGGATTTGGAGCCGGCGGGACGCAGCCTCGTTCTGCACCGGCTCGAGCCCCTGGCTCGGGGAGCACTGCCAGTTTCTGCCATCGTCGGGCTGTACCGGGTCTCCGGGCTCCTCTGCTGTCAGTCTCCCTGCGGACAGGGCTAGCTGCCTGTGCCAGGGACGGCTGACAGAGGCCGGGAGCCCCCGAGGGAGGCTTATGTTTATGACAAGGGTGGGACAGCCTGAAGTCCCAGTCATGGCTGTTTCCAGGGTGCTGTGGGTACAGACTGTGGGAATCACAGTTCTATAATTAGGCTGTGTCTTCACTGCCAGAAGTGGCTTTCAGCATAAGATAAATAATACGTGTTTGCATTCCTGCTGTGTAACTTGTATGTTGGTTTCTTGGGTTTGATTGTCGTTTTTTTTGGTTGTTGGTGTTGGCTTTGTGTGTGGGTTTTTGTTGTTGTTTTTTTGTTTTAATTTTTTGGCTTTTTTTTGTTTGCTTATTTTTATTTTTCCTAACTGTGCTGGAACTGTGTGTTCTCCATAGCCAGCCGGGTTTACCCTCCAGAATTAAGGAAGGGAGAAGAGTTAAGATGCTTTACTGAAGAAGTGCATGATGTGAGATGAGGCAAGAGAGAGTCTGTGTGTCAACATGGCTGGCCTCCCTCCTGGAGCTCTTTTTCCTCTAGAGGACAGCAGGGCGGGGGGGGGGGGGGGGGGCAGTGGGACGGATAGGAATCCAAAGCACTGGCTTTGGCAGATGTAGGTAGCTGAGGGCAGCATGGCTTTAGAGGCTCACAAACTGTTGTACAGCATTGCGAAGGTTGCGTGTTACCATTGCAGCAACAATCCACTGGCTATATTAGATGCTGGGTGTTTGTCTTCTGCCTGCATAAAGCATCTAGAGATTGAATGAATGCTTCCGGGCGGTGCCTGGCCCAGCTCTGCACTGCGCAGTGCTGACACGGGAGGACTCCCTGCAAACTTGTCCTGTATTTGGCCATTCCTACAGGCACAGCAATAGCACAGCTGAAGGGGTCTCTGCAGTTCCACCTGTTTGGCTTTAAGGGTCTGGAATGGGGTTGGCAGTAGGGACACGGGTGAGAGTGATACCAAACAGGACGTGAAACCTTTTGCCACAGGCTCAGGTATAGGATGGAGCACGGTCTAGGTGGTTGTAGGGCACGGGTGACTTCAGCTGTTTGGGCAAAAGCCTGGTGGTGGGGTAGAGCCCCAGGGGCAGCGTGGGGACTCTGCCCTGCTTCTTGGTGCTCCCGTCAGTCCCCGAGGAGGGAGCCCTGGGCTTGGCCTGCGCGGTGCTTTCTGTGCTTCCCGGAGAGCGATCGACAGTCGTGTCCCTGGAGCCTGGCTGCATCTCTTCCCCTCCCCCTGCTGCAGTGTGGTTGGCTGCCGAGCGCCTGGTGCCTGTGCTTCTGCTAGAACCGGGGAGCAGCGCAGCAGACGCCGTGGGAGCCCTGCATCGCTGGGGCCTCCGGAAGTGTCAGCGCTGGACAAGCCTCTGCAGGCAGCCAGGTACCGCTCCTCTGCAGTGCGGGGTGGGGGAGGATTCCCATCCGGTGACTGAGACGGGCAGGGTGCCCAGCCAGCCGTCCTGTAACAAAGGACCGCTTTGAAGTGCCATTTCGGGCAGAGCCGATGAAAACTTTTCTCCTTGGGAAGATTACAGTGAGCCAGGTGGGCACAGAATTTTTCTATGGTGATACCGAGAAGGGACGAAGGGGTTTTTCTGGCTTGTTTGCCCCAAGTCTATGTAGCGGCGTGCCTCCTGCTGCCAGACAAAGCCAGGGAAACGATGATGGAGGCAGCCCCTACCATACAGCAACGGCTCTCAAACTTTCTGAACCTTGTTTTCCTCTAAACCTTCCTCTTATTAATAAACTGCTTACTAAGCTGTTCTGAAGTGGAGGTGCACCCTACCAAAGGTTGAGGGGCAGCGGAGATGATTGCTGCTAAGCTTCTGGGAGGCAGAGAATGCGGCTGGGAGGAGATGTTGGGGGATGGCGTTGCAGCAAAATGCTCTGGCCAGGCAGCCGGGAGAAATTTGCACAATGGTGGGAGGGAGCAGCACATTACCAGCAACCATAGGGCTTCCTTGTGTCTTGCATAGCTGGCCATAGCTCGTATCTGGCACTCTCTTGGAGCTCCATGCTGCAGTCTTCTCTAGTGCCCTTGGTCTTCTGTCTCTCATGCCACCTTGGAGACATGGAAAGCACCTGCCACTGCATGAGGGGAAGGAGGGTGGTGTTCACCGCTTCGGGTCAAAGATCGGGCCAGCTCAGACACAGGGTAAATAAACGAGGCTGAGCTTTGCTGTAATTGGCAGAGGGAGCAGGAAGCTTATGTTCTCTCCTCCGCTGTTTTGGTGAAATGTCCAGGTAGGAACAACAGCGTTAACCCCAAGTACCAAAATGTCTCTCGGGGCACAAGGGACATGAAGAAAGATTTAGACCTTGGCAGAGTTATTGGATAAAGGCTTGATTTGCTAGCAAAGAGCCACATAGCTCCTCACAGAACTCTAGCTGATTGAGTGACCCAGAGGTAAAATGGATCATTTGCTTGTTATGCAGGTAGATCTTTGTCTCTATGAATTTGTTGACTGCCTTGTTTATGGTTTACAAGACCCCTTTGCTTCTGGAAATAACAGCTCAGTCTTGTAGCCTGTGATCAGCTGGTCTTTGCAGCTGCCCCAGGTACACTGTGGAGGGAGTGTGGGTACTCCAGAGCCCTTCAGGGTACACAGAGTGGCTCTGGAGCACTTGCTGGTCCCAGCTGCATCCTGGCCATCTCCCGTACTCCTGAGGCACATCCAGTGCATTCCCCTTACAGTAGACAGATGTCTGCAGAGGCACTGGCCCCTGGGAATTACTCTGCCTGCTTTAATACTACTTCATGTTGTCAGGGCAGGGTAATGGCTCTCGCTGTCTTTTATAGAATGAGACTCCCAATCAGATTCTGAAGCTAGGAAGAGATGCTTGTCCTGGCTTTGTTCCAGCTGCTTAGCTCTTGCCTCTGCTAGCCTGGAAACAGGTTTTCATGGTGTTCCGCTGTAGTCCCAGGCACAGCAGATGCAGAATGGATTTGGTGAGCTGCTGCACACACAAGCAGGAGTTTAAAAACAAGATCTTACCAGCTAAGCTGGAGGTGCTAACACAAGCTTGCTGGTGGAGGAGGTGAAGGCTGCTGTTCATGATTCCATGGCCAGCTGGGGCTGTAAACAGCATGCACTGCAATAAGGAGAAAAACGGCTTTCTGCTGTTGGCACACGTCGGTGCTGTTTTGGGTTGCTTGGTTTGTGTGTGGTGTGGTTTTTTTGTTGTTGTTGTTGTTTTCTTTTTTTTGTTTGGGATTCTTTTTTTGTGGGTGTGGGGTTTTTTGTTGTTGTTTTTTGGGGGGTTTGTTGTTTGTTTGTTTTAACCCTTGTTGCCTCCAATGCCTGTATTATTTGATTGATAATGAATGAAGGAGCAAGACCTTCCTAGTCATGAAAGGAATGAGTGATCTGATACTAAGCCAACCAGACCATCTCCTCTGCCTTCTTCAGAACTTATTGATCATGCTTTGGTACCATGGGAATTGCTTGCTCTGGTCAATCAGAACAAACCCTAGTAGCTTTTGACTTGTGCTTTCCAGCTGCTGGCTGGAAAGGGGATGGGGAGGTCTCGGGTCCTTTCTGTAGTGATGTGAACCTCAGTCGCTGTGGCTATGTCCTTGAAAAGCCAGCTTGACGCTACCTTCCTGTAGGTGTCAGGAAGGCTATGCTATGGTGCATTTTCCATTAGAGATTGTAGGCTGAATCTTCTGCATAGAGGGGAGTATTTAGTGCTCAAGGGAAAGAGCATGAAGGGAACCTCCTATCCCCTTGTGGGAGAGCCCTTCCACTCGAGCTGCAAATCTTCTTTCTTAGTCCTAGTTAAAAGCCCCTGGGACTCTTGCAGCCTGCTGGTTAGGACACACTTATCCAACACAGGCCTTCCAGTATCTAGAAAACACTGAGATTTTAAACAGTGCTGCTTTTTTTTTTTTTATTATTTTGTTTTGTTTTGTTTTTAGCAGCTTTACACTCAGCTAGAGCTGGCATGTGTCAGCTGCTGAAAGAAGCAATCCTGGCCTTCTGGCCTTGATGCCTGCTCAGGGGACAGGGAGGGCTGGGCTGTTTCCAACAGCACAGTCAACTTGGGCTCAGTTACACGTGACTCTAAAGCTTGGGAGAGCTGGTTGGGTGAAGCTTTTCTACGCTTGGAGATTGGCTTTAAAAACATGCAAGAGGGTGCCTGGATGCTAAGGAGAGACCTGTTTTTTTTCGGCATGGGAGAATGTGAGTTAGGCAGCTCCTTGCCTCCACTCCCTGTTTTACTGCTGGAGGTGATTGCATTGCCTCCCTTGCTCTGCCACAGGGAGTCCTTGTCGCCACAAGACCCTGCTGAAAGGAGATGTGCAACATTCCCGTCTTCTGGGCCTAGGGTCAGTTTCTAGTGCTGTGGTGCCTGCTTCCTTTCTTCTGAAGTGCTGTTCAGCAAAGGCAAATGTAATACAAGTTTATCTAAGGAATTCAGATGAGTATGTTTTTTTTTTTTTTATCCCTCCCACATGAGGAAGGCTCATCTATGAGATGGGGATCTGAAGAGCTTGTGGGATCTCCATTTTGGGAGATTCTTAACCCTTGACTAGACATGGATACTTGTGTCGCACACACCTGCTTTGAGGGAGAGGATGGATTAGAGAAGTCTAAGAGATCTCTAGGCATCCATTTCAAGTGATACAGTAGCCAGACTCTTATTAGGGAGGAGGTTGCAACACAACAGTCTCTCTGTGGTACTTGAAGTTGTTGATTTGACTCTCTAGATTGTCTGCTGTGCAAGAAAGGACCAGGCTGGGGTTGAGAAAAAAACTTTTGTCAGAAGAGGGGCTCTAGACTATAGACGATCTTCACCTATGTATCACTAGGTGCAGCCTTTTTTGGCAGTAGGATGGACAATCTCATGACCCAAATACAAAGGGTGGCAGAAGACCTCATGCATGTGAGAGTTTGTGTGATGTCTTGGTTTGGGGATTTTGGCTCAGGGATATGCTGGGTATCAACTCCCAGGGTGCTGACCTCTGTCTCATCTTCTCTTTGTGTGTTCTTAGTGGCTCTAAGGGAGCATGAGTTATACCAGGTATTTCTGGAAGTGGTCACAAGTGTCATAGAGCAGCATTCTTACTCTGTGTGTCACATGAATCTTAGCAGACACACATTGCAGGATGGAGCCGTATACTGTGATTGTTCCACCAGTTCTTACTTTTAGGAGTGCAGCATTTGCCCTCTAATTTCTGGCTCTTATTCACGATGTTGTTCTTAACATTACCCTGATGCTGACTGCGCACCCATCTGTCCCTTCATTTGCAAAACGTCCTTCTCTTGCCTTTGTTTCTTTCTAAAGCCTTAACTTGTGTGTGCGCAGCTGATCTTAGCTGTGAAGTTCTTGGGCACCATACAGAGCTGAGTTTTTAATTTTATTTTTTTTGGAGCGTTTCTGGAAATGCTGACTGTTGGATGTGCAGCTCAGCAGCACCAGCTTGTCCCTTTTCTGTGGCTCTGTTGCTGGTGGCCTGGAGTAGTGACCCTGAGAACAGGGGCTGTTCTGGCAGTGGTGTGGCAGCATGCAAGTTTCCTGGCAGTGCCAGTTTGTCCTGGCTGTGCAGTGGTAGCCTCAGAGGCTCTGTGCATTTGACTGAAGTCTTCTACAGCCTCTGCTTTCTGACACGATGGTGTCAAAATAAGGAGAAAACACACGCTCATGACACAGCCTCTGCAATGGTTGCAACCTGGGCACTCTGGTTTTTACTGCTTTTATTTTTTCAGCATCCAAGATGCAAGGTCTGGGTTTTGTTGCACTATCCCTTAGGAACAGAGACTTAGCTGTATACTGGCAATCTCGCTTCTAGCTTTGTTGGAGGTCAACCAGTCTTTCCCGAGACCCTTTATTCTGTTGTGTAACAGTAATGAGCTGGCAGAGGTCCAAAGGAAAAAAATCCTCCTTGCTTTTATCAAGTTGTGTTGCTTCCTGAATACATAACCTTGTTGTTTCTTCAGGTAGCAAAAGCATGCCTCACAGTGTGATATGGGGATAATTATTGTGAAAACAAAACTTTAAGCCCCGTGTTTCCATTTCTAAATGCTACTGTTGCTATCTGTCTCCCAAACCTGATCACTTGTCCTTGCTATGGGTCAAACTTGCTGTTTTCCATAGCAAGCTTTTTTCCAGAACCCAGCTGTTTTTATGCAACTACAATATCCTTAGGTGATCCTCTACAGAAGAGTTTGCTGCTGAAAAATCCGTGCCCGCTTCTCCACACGAAGTGCTTGCAGGCCATCTGCAGTTTGAGGGAAGCTGCAGTTATCATCTTGACAGTATCACTTGTACAATGCTGTGACGGTACGCTGTGTCTCACATATACTTGGTCCATGGCCAGGTGGGGAGAGAGTGAGGTGAACTGAATTTGTTGAGGCATGTGTAGACATGAAGTCTTTCTCCTGTTGTTGCTGACTACTGACTTTGATAGCCAGCACTGGTGCTTTTTGTTGTTGTTGTTGTTTTTGTTTAATTTTCCTCTCTCTAGTCTTCTAGCATTAGGCATCATCATCTAAGCTTTAAGATTTACTTGGACCCATGTAGTCTTGTTTCTGTTGTGGTGTCTGTTTTGGCTTTAACATAGAAGCAGTGAAGCTTCCATCTCTTTGCTCTTAAAGCACTTGCATTTGGGAGCAGTTTTCAGAGGCTGAAATGTGGGCTGCTGAAACTGCTGATGCTCAGTGATTTCCTGGTTATGCACTTCAACGCAGGAGGAAGGCTTCTGCCTGGCATGATGTGCTAGCTGATGGACTCCCAGATGACTGCTGCAACTGCCACAAAGCTCAGTGCACTCATGTTCCTCCGCTGTCTTCCTGCAGCACTCCTCCAAATGGGAGCGGGGGGGGTATTGCTGGAAAGCCCACGCTATTCTAATAGCTCACTGTAAGCAGGGAAGACATGCCAACTAGAGCAGAAATGTGCTGGCAGACACCTGGGCCATGACACCTTCAGTGCTGTGTGAAATGCATCAGGATAAATGAGGAGCTGGGCACTCCAGCTGCTGAGAAACTCTTTGCAAAAGCACTCTTTCTTCCTGTTCCAGTCTGAACCTCCCCCTGCCTAAAGCAAACAATATTGTCTCCCCTTCTCTCTGCAGGAACCTCAGAGCTTGTTTTCTGCCTGGATAAAGGACACTCCGATACCCTTTATTGAATGTGGGGGAGTAGGAAGAGTGCTTATACAGCAGCCTCAGCCTGACTGACGCTGGCATCAGTTGCTATAGAGCATGTTTCCTTTCTGGAGGGCTGGGCACTGAGTGCACTGGGGAGTGCTAGAAATAATGCTCTGTAGGGAAGAATTGTCACTTTGGAGGGATAAGAAGTCAGATCCCACCAGTATTTGTTTACTTTCTTTGCTGTGCAAGGGGTAGCAGCATTTAAGTGACTTCTCTGCAGTCTTCTCTTTGTTTTTTTTGTTGGCACTTGAAAGTGAACAGCCCATGTACTGTTGTCAGGTTTTGCACTCTGTGTCCGGTCTGGACAATTTGCTGTCCCCCCCTTGAATGCTGGAAATATGTTGGCACCTAGCAGAGCTGTGCTTCTAGGATGTCATCCGGTTTTCATTTTCTCTCATCAGTTGAAATCTTCACACTTCTGGAAAAAGGTTGGTTGTGGGGACTGAGAAATGCCTGAAGCTTTTTCTGCTGGGAAGACTGTAGAATGACAGGCTATTGCTGTAGTACAGGCACTGGGTGGTTAACACACAGCTCAGTGATTTCTCCATTGAGGAGAAGTTCTGTGCATGGTGGAATTAATGAGGCTGATTTTCTGTGAATCCGTCTTGTCTGACTCTATCTAGCAAGGTGGCTATGAAAAAAGCTCTGGTGGCTTTTAACCATGATTTGTAATGTGTTCTTACTGATGCATTTGTATTGTACTTTTTAAAGATGGCAGCAATATCTTTGGACATAACTAATGCTTCTGTGAAAGTTGTCAGCACTTCGCAGCTGACCCAGTAAACAGAGGGACAGATGAAGTCCCACCGGTGCTGCACAGTTGTGTGAACCTTAGGGCAGATCTCTAGTTTTGTTATATGCTGGCTCTGAGGCTGATCCTGGGGATGTCCTTGTGTCCCAAGCATTGCCTGTGCTCCAGAGGACTCCCACTTCCTGGTTTCTCTATTTCTGAGTCTGTGTTTCCTTATAAGCTGAAACCAGTGATGGGGTTACCTGCTTCCACAGAAGTTAAGCGCCTGCTGAGCCTTCCTGGGAGTCTGTCTGGACCCATTTCAGAGCAGGACAGCCAGGCTCTTCCTCCAGAGAGCTGGGAGTCATTGAATATCTCTTCCTGAACTGTGCTCACCTGCAGAGGCCTGCCTACAGCAGGGCTTCTCTTGTTGCTTTAGCACTTGATTATAAGTCCCACCTCATTATAAGGTGGGGAAAAGCATAACACGGGTGCTTATGGACCACAATGCTTAGCTGGCAGCTCCTGAAGAATCAGTTTGGATGACAGGATAACAGTGTCAGCCAGCACTAAACAGACCTATTTTTTCTTTTAAACAGTAGTCTCTGCCCTCTGGTTTGATCTTAGTGAGGTTTTCATGCCATTCTTATTATATGGTCTTTTCTAACTCAAACTGGGAAATGTCAGGATCTAGATGAGACTTCTCCGTGTAAAGTGCACAATACATAGGGTAACTGCATGTGGAGCAGGGGAGATACCCAAAGGGATACAGTGAGGTATGGCTCAGGGTTGATGCTGATGCTGGATCATGCAAATGTGAAGTCAGCATTGTGACTCTGGGGTAGGTGGGGGAGGACTTGACTCTTGCTCAAAGGTATGAAAAAGAACCCAGTCTTGAAGAGACGTGAAGTGTTTCTGCTCTGCTGATGTTCAGTAAGGTCTCAGATGTGTGTCATGTTTGCTACACTTTCTGAGGGATGGGTGCGCATCACTGGAACAGACACCAAAGGGGGGCTGCTGGGAAGAGAGCTCAGGCCTATAAAACAACTAATTCAAGGAACTTCTGGAAGAGTGAGACTAAAGAGGTATTGGGTATAATGAAATGTGTGTACTTATAACTGCCCCAGTGGTGTTTGCCACCTTCACTTTCAGTGCTGCAGTGAAGAGGAAATTGGACCCCTCTATTGCTCAGGGCCCATTCCTGGGCAGGGATAATGGTAGCTGAGCTGGGGGGATGGCCCTGAGCCCCCCTGGGCAGAAGACAGGAGTCCTGCCAGGAAGAGGAGCTCCGCTCTCTCTATTCCTATACCTGGGGCAGCATTTCTGCTCCCTCAGTATACCAGGCACAAGGCTGTTGCTGAGCAAAAAGCTCAAACCATACAGAGGTGGGTCCTGCAGAAGGACAAAGACAAATCTCTTGGCAGCTCTTCCCCTACCTCCTTCTGCACAGTGCCTGGGCAATTGCCTTTGCCAGCTTCCTGCCATCAGTGCTCTGGGTGCTCAGGTTGCAGTGTCTCCTGACAGCTCTGGACAGCAAGGAGGTGCTGCTGGGCAGGTGCTGCTTTCTCAGGGCATCACAGCTGGCTCCCTTCAGCCCTGCAGAAGGCTGGCCTTGGAGGGACTGATAGCAAGGTGGCATTCATGCTGTTGCTGAGTGATGTGAAGAGGTTGCTGAGATGGCCCAGCTGGCGTGGGGAGGCTGCATTATTTGCCACAATGGTCATTCTGTACTGGAGCTGGGATTGTCAGGGTGTGCTTCTCCGGTCAGGGAATTTTTTGTTTGGCCCAGTAAGGGCCACTGATGCCTTCCTCTCTGAGAGATGCTCTTCTGGGAGATTTTCCACCGAGGAACCAGAAAGCTTTGAGTTGCCATCCCTCCACTTTCTGTTCCCTTTCTTCTGAAGTTGGAAGAGGTTTTGAGTTCTGAGAGCCTCCTTGCATCAGTGGTCTGTGGGCAGGAGGAGTATGCGTTGCAACCCCAGCTGCCAACTGCAAATCTCTGCTCTTAAATGGAAGCTAAATCAGCTTTCTTCGCTGATGGGAGCATGGGGGTGTTGGAGGTCAGCAGTAATTCTAGCCTTTTTGTCTCCTGTCCACGTGCTCCACCTGCATTGGTTGCCAGCACTCTGCCACAAAAGCAGAGACATGTGCACTGCTAGCTGCCAAAGGGAGAGGGGAAGATGAAGGGTAAGGGCTTAGAGACATCATTCAGCTGGTTGCCTACCCTGGCTGCTTGAAGGAGGCTGTGACAGTTGTCTTATTGTGACTCTGAACCAGCATTGAGGTGCTCAGATTTTCTCACTCTCTGTGTAGGGCTGCAGGAGCAAGACTATGTCCACCATGGTGTACCCAAGGGAGGAGAAAGTGGACAAGCTGAGCCAAGAGGAAATCATTTCCAACACCAAGCTGGTGATGCAGGGGCTGGAGGCTCTCAAGAATGAACACAACTCCATCCTGCACAGTTTGTTGGAGACCATCAAGTGCCTGAAGAAAGATGAAGAAGCCAATCTTGTGCATGAGAAATCCAACCTGCTCCGTAAATCAGTGGAGATGATTGAACTAGGGCTTGGAGAAGCTCAGGTGAGAGTGGTGGGTGACCCCCTAGGTATTATCCAGGACTGAAAGGGGAAGGTGGGCATATGGCCATTCCCCCCAAGCTGCAGTGGCAGCAAGGGGCTGAGTGTAGCAGGACAGCATGACCCTGAGGGTGGGCCCTAAGCGTGCATGTGTGGGAAATACAAAATTGTACTGACTGGGACTTTTGACAAGGTGATGATGGCATTGTCCAACCATCTGAATGCTGTGGAGTCAGAGAAGCAGAAGTTGCGTGCTCAGGTGCGGAGACTGTGCCAGGAGAACCAGTGGCTGCGTGATGAGCTTGCCAACACCCAACAGAAGCTGCAGCGTAGTGAACAAACTGTGGCTCAGCTGGAGGAGGAGAAGAAACACCTCGAGTTCATGAACCAGCTGAAGAAATATGATGAGGATGTCTCACCTTCGGTATGCCCTAGTTCCGTCACATTTGTGGTTGAGGGAGTTTGGACCAGTAAAATTGCCTGAGTATGATGCCATTGCCCTGGGTTTAGCTCCTTCCCAGCTACTGTGTACAGCAATGGCTCAAGGGAGCCGGCATGCAGCAGGGTCTCTGGAAGAACATGGTGTAGCAAGCCAGGATGTGCTGGGAAAATATGGCTTTGGAGGAGGGGAATATGGTGGCAGAGACAACAGGGGAAGTTGAGGGTGCTGGTGGGCTGCAGCAGGGAGGAGGGTTTGGCAGCTGAGTCAGTCCAGACTGCTGCTGTCTCCTCTGAGAACCACCAGTATTGTCATTCCTATCCTGTCAGGAGGAGAAGGAGGGTGACTCTGCCAAGGACTCCCTCGATGATCTGTTCCCAAATGAGGAGGAGGAGCACGGTCCTGGATGTAAGTGTTTGCTCATGCGTGGTTGCTGGCTGTCTCTGTTCAAACCTGCTGTGCCAACTGTGCCCCTGTTTATTCCTCTGTGCCTGCAGTGCCTCACCAGCACAGCAGTGCGGTGGCAGCTGCCCAGCAGGGAGGCTATGAGATTCCCGCACGCTTGCGCACCCTCCACAACCTTGTCATCCAGTATGCCTCGCAGGGACGCTATGAGGTGGCTGTGCCACTCTGCAAGCAGGCACTGGAGGACCTGGAGAAGACTTCAGGCCATGATCACCCTGATGTGGCCACCATGCTGAACATCCTGGCGCTAGTGTACAGGTGAGCATGGTGTCGAGGGCAGGACTGGGCTTGGGAAGCTTTTTCTGCTTCTCCTGTTCACCAGGACAGCACATTCTGGTGACAGGAAGTTCTTCCAGGTTCCAGTGTCTTGCCTTCCAAAGAGATACTGGCACAGATAAGGTGTTTGGACTGTCAACCTTCTTGATGTAACTCTGAACTGGCTAAGGGAGGAGTGGAGAGCTGAAGGGGCTATGGGGGCTTCATATGTTTGGAGGGAGGACTCTGGTTTGCAGTTTTGCCTGCTGTGCGTTGTGGTGTCCCAATCCCAAGTAACTAGTTGACTTTGCACTGCAGGGATCAGAATAAATACAAAGAGGCAGCACACCTCTTGAATGATGCTCTTTCCATCCGTGAGAAGACTCTGGGCAAAGACCACCCAGCAGTGAGTGTCTCCCTCTTCTTTCAGTCACTTTCCTTGACCTGTGGGTGCCCCTGGGGCTAGAACGGTGCCCTTATGGTGTATGTGCAGCCAGACTATGAAGAACTGCGATATAAGGGGTGCTGTTCACAGGGTGTGGAGCTCTGTTTTACTGCTTTAGTATTTCCTTCTGTTTTGTTCAGTATGGCCTGTCAGGAGCTGGTGTCTCCTGGACCTTGCAATGTAGGCATAGTAGCCTTCTGCCTTGACCTCTGTCTCTTCAGAAGCAGCTGTACTGCAGGCATGAAGGAAGTGGGACAACCATTGTTACTGCTGCATGAGCTCCTTGTTTGGTCCCCCTGGATTCTGCTTTGTTTCATGGTGAAGCTTATGTCTCTGCAGGTGGCAGCAACTTTGAACAACCTGGCCGTTCTCTACGGCAAGAGAGGGAAGTACAAAGAAGCAGAGCCACTGTGTAAGCGAGCCCTGGAGATCCGTGAGAAGGTACTGGTCTCCCACATGCCTTCCTTCCATTTTTCCCTAAGGGATTTCCCTGAGGAAATCCAGGGTCTACTTAAGTCTCATCACCTGCTGATTCTGCCACCACCTTTCCTGTCTCTCTAGTGTTTGCAGCCTTAGAGAGGCCTGCCAGGAGGTGGAAGCTGGAATTTCTTTGCTTTGCTTCCATAGTCCTTGGGTCCTGTCTGACACAGGCGTGTTCTGGAGGGACAGTGTCTACTATCTCCAGGAGTCCTCTGCAGTCTTTAAATGTTGACTCTTTGACTTCTCCTTTTGTTTACCCAGGTCCTAGGCAAAGACCATCCTGACGTGGCCAAGCAGCTGAACAATCTAGCCCTGCTGTGCCAGAACCAGGGCAAGTATGATGAGGTGGAGTACTACTACTGCCGGGCCCTGGAGATTTATGAGAGCTGCCTGGGTCCTGATGACCCCAACGTGGCCAAAACCAAGAATAACCTGGTGAGACCCTGGATACAGGCCATGTAGGGATGGATGGGGAGAGGTTCTATGGGAAAGACGAACATTGCCTTGTGCTTGGAAGATGCAGAGAGCTGCAAGAGGGGGGCAAAATTAATCTGTGTTGCCCAGTGGCACTGGAGCTGTTTTCTTGGTTTCAGGCCTCCTGTTACCTGAAGCAAGGCAAATACAAAGATGCAGAGGTGCTGTATAAGGAGATCCTTACCCGTGCTCACGTGAAGGAGTTTGGCTCTGTGGATGGTTTGTACAGCAGAAGCTGTTGGGGCTGGGGAAGGGTGAGCAGTTTGGTCTCCTGGCTCTCAGCCTAAGTTTGGCTGGTTCTGGTATCCCGCTGGCAGAGGGATAGTAAGCCTTGTAGGGCCACTGTTTTGGGTAAACCTTGACACTGCCATTCTAGTGTGTTGTGCTGCTCCACCTTTCTCTCAGAAGGGGTCTTGGAGAGCTCTGGCTGCCAGTCTTTACTGGGTTGGGAATAGTTGTGTCTAAAAAGGGGGAATAGTAAGCGGCATAATCATTCCCAGCATAAGCTGAAACTTCTTCTGTACACCTGGTATGGGTATTCCCCCATGGAAGAACTTGTTCCTTCCTTCCTTACTCTGTTCTGTCCAATGTTCGTTGCCTTCACTGGGCCTCTGGCTCTGGGGCATCTGGAAGCCTCTTCACTTCCCTCTGGTGAGCTGCTGGCTCTGGGGACAGAGCCTGCTGGGCTATGCAGGATCCAGAGCCCAGGTGGAAGTGGTGGAGCAACAGGGTGAGGTGCTGAGGAAAGCTGTCTTGCGTTCTTCCCCACACAGATGAACACAAGCCAATCTGGATGCATGCAGAGGAGAGAGAGGAGATGAGCAAGGTGAGTCTGAGCTTATGGTGCTGCCTGTTGATAGCAAGAGCCCTGAGAGATGAAAGAGATCCAGGAGTTTTGATCCTCTGCTGTCACAGCCAGAGCCTCCTTCCTGCAGTCTGAAGAGCTGCTATGGCCACTGATGAAGGCTCTCATCCCACTGTGAAGAGTGGGATGAGAGCATGGCTGCTCCTTGGGGCAGCAGGAGGGGAAGGCCCATCAGAGAGCTTGATGTTTTTTCTTGGCACAGAGGGTTGTTCAGCCATGAGCTCTCTTTTTTGCTTTAGTGATCTGTCTAGGGCATGCAGCTGATGGAAGATGGCAGAGGGTTTTACAGTAGGGCCTTGGCACTCTATTCCGAAGAGCTGCTAGTACCCAGAAGACAACTTGCTCCTGAAGCAGGCCTAAGGCTGCTTGGGGGAAAATGGAGGTAAAGAAGAAACTGCTGCCATCATCTTGCTTAGGAAATGGAGCTAAATTTCAAAAAAAAAAAAAAAAAAAAAAAAAAAAAAAAAAAAAAAAAAAAAAATTATGCAGAGGGCAGACCCTAGCCGTTCTGTGTCCTAGGTGGCCTCTGAAAGAAGATAGACATGGGTTGTGCTTGCCTTGAACTAGGCTGAGTGGCAAAGAAGCTGTTGCTCTTGTTGCCCAGACCCTGTTCTGTGCTCAGCTGATAAATGAAGCAGTCTTGTCTATACTTAAGACCTCCCCTTTTGGCAAGTGGGCAAAGCAGCAGAATAAGAGACTCTGGTCTAGTCCTCCAGCTGCAGCTGGAGCAGTCACTGTTTCTCTTCCTTTGCTCTCAGAGCAGGCCCCATCCTTACACAGGCTCATGCAGCAGGCTGGCAGGCTTGGCTTAGTGACTTACCAGTCCCATCTTGCAAGTCCTAAGAGCAGGGACACTAGCAGCTGCCTCCCACCAGTATGCAGTTCTGCCTTATGCTGCTCTGGTTGTTGCCCTATGAAGGCTCTGCTGCAAAGAAATTGCACTTGCCGCAGCACCATCCTATACAGGAGATATCAAATTGGAGTAGACACCAGCCTCCCCTTGCCCCCTCTAGGATTGAGACACTTCTGATAAGATCTTTGGAGAGTTGAGAGGTCAAAAGTGGAGAATTGTAGTGTGGAGCTGCGCCCCAGGTTAACACAAGCTTTGCTGCAGGGCAAGGGAACAGGCTCAGGTACCTACAGTTGGAGTGAGACTTGTTTTACAGCCTGCGGCACGGCTCTTTTCCTGCCCACAGGGCTCCTGTCCCCAAGGCAGCAGTGCCCATGCCTTGTGGCACAAAATGGTTGGCATGGCCTTCCTGGCCAGGCAGCGGTAACCACAGACCTGCTTATACTACTGGCCCAGGTGCTCTGCTTTATGCTGTTTCCATGTCTATTAAAAAGCATCAAACCCCTCTTGCAGAGCCTCTCTTTTTAATTATTTTTTTTTCCCCCACCCCTCTTTTCCTCTGCTCTGTGGCAGCAGGGGGATGCCATCTCATGCCAGTGACAGGGCCTTAGACAAATCTAGCAGCCCTAGCCTGTAAGGCTTCTGCTTCAGGGGATTTGACACCTTCCTCCTTGGGTTCAGCCACACTCTTAGGGCAGCTTCTGTGCAAGCTTCAGAGGTGTTTTGAGTTTTGAACTCTCTGGGCCCTGGGGCATGCCTAGGTTATGTAGGCTCTTGCACAAGGAAACTGATGTTTGCCTGTGATTTAGGGAGACTCCAACATGTGGGGAAAGATCTGAGAAGTGCTGTGGGACTAAGAAAAATATTGTCTGTGAAGACAGTTTCTTCTGGGCTAGGGCTCTTCCCAGAGCAGACCTACTGGGCTAGGGGCTGAGTTGGGTGCTTCCCGCTCAGCCTATGTGTCCTTGGGGTGCAGAGCCAGGGGTATGGCATAGCCTCCAAGTGCTCACCTCACATCAGGTTGCACAGGACATGCACCCTTGTTTCTGCAGCAGTGGCTATTCCTGCCAGCAGGTGCCATGGTCCCTACTGACCCAGGGCAGTGCAGGCTAGGAGCTACTGCCCTGCGGCTGGCCAATTCCTTTGCTAGCCATGGCTGCGGGGTTTAGTGCCCATGCTGCCTGGCATGCCTGGGGGTTTTTGTGGGTTGGGGTTTTTTTATTTCCTTTTCCATACCAGGGGGGGGGGGGGGGGGGGGGGGGGAAAGTGTAGGGCAAGCCACCATTTGGGAATTGGGTGTAAAGTA
>JAAGNO010026389.1:16977-28775 GCA_033439905.1 Ceryle rudis
ATTTGTTAACTTTTTTTTTTTTTAGGGATTCAGTAGGAGAAAATAAAAAAAAAATAAATCTTAAAGCACTCTTATAATATGGCATCTTTCTATTTCTGTATAAAAGCAGATCTTTTTAAAGTATTTCTGTAACTTAAAAGACCTGTCCTTTAAATCATATTTTGTCTCTAGGTAAGTTTGGTTTGGTTTGTTTGCAAGATCCTTCTCTTTGTGAAACTTACCTTTTTTTTGTTTGTTTGTTTTTGTTTTGTATATTATTGTTTGCAATAAATATACATTGTATTAAAACACCCCACCCGTGTCTGATTTATTAACAGCAGGGCTACACTGAAGCCTTGGGATGGTTTTGGCTTTATACTTGGGGTGTTGTGTGTTGTGTCCCCCCCCCACTTTTATCAGTGCGGGTCGTGAGCGCAGCCGAGACCCCCGAGCGAAGGAAGCCCTGGCAGGATCTGAGGGAAGCAACGGGACTCTTGAGATGGACAAAACCACGCTCATGGAGGTGACGACCCAGGGTGTGAACTCCAGAGGTGACAACGGAACTCTAGCCATCACCACACTGCCTCACACCACTGGCACCAGGGGGTTGTCTGCCCTGGTTTGGAAGGGTGCTGAGTGTGAGCTGGGGGGAAAGGAGCTGCCAATTGGGTTTGGGCTTTTAGGTCACTCTTGGAAAACTCCTGAAGTTCTCCCAGAAAAAGCTGAAATCTCCCTGAAGCAAGACATGTGTCATCCTCAAAGAGTCATGTCACCACTTGTCCCTCAGCCCTGCTCTCCCACAGCCCCTGAGATGCGGCGCAAGCACCCCAGTGAGGAAAGACACCCCCGGTCCAGCCAGTTACTGCTTTTCCGATCAACCCCAGCCCACATAAGTCACTGCTCCAAGCTCACAGGGACCTCACTGCTCCTCGGAGCAGCTCACAGTGCCCCGGACAGTCCAGCCCACGGCTTTGCCACCTCAACCCGCAGCATCGCCCGTCCTCTGCCCACTGGTTTCCGACTCCGAGAAGGGTGCACCTACTGCTGGCATCACTGCAGAGGATGGCAGGAGGCTGTGTGCGTGTGTGTCGTCCCCCCCGTCCCTCCCCTCCCAGGGCACAGTTATTCACGTATGAAAACTTCTGCAAAGACACCTTAACTTGCCACAGACATGTTGGGGAAGAGGCGGTTCGTACCAGGCAGCCCCACGCCACGAGCCCAGCACATCGCAGGACACGGCCCAATGTGGGGGGAGCTACGTTCAGAAACCTTCCGAGACCCACCCGACCAAACGTCACTTTGCCAGCAGTGAATTCCCTCCAGCCTCTGTCACTGTCCGAGCGCAGCAGCGAGACCCACACCCTAGAGCAGCCGGGCTCACCGCGGGGCAGGGACATCACCGGCTGCAGCCCCGGCATGGAGCACAAAGAGCCCAGAGCTGCTCTGCAAAGCCTCCCCACCGTCGTAAAATATTTACTCTCACTACAAGTAACGCTTAAGCCAATTAACTGAAAGGGATTCATTTACTTTGTGCATTAGCTCGGGTCAGTGTCACTATTTACCTGTGCACTCGGCCACCGCGGCCGGTGGGAACGCTTCGCTCCCAGCCAGTCCCCCTGCAGCGCGTGGCGGGTTTCCCCTGCCCCAGTTGGACTTTGCCCACTGCAAGTTTTGGCTTTGCTGCTCTTTTGGGGAGAAGGACAAACGCAGCTCACGTGGAAGCACCCGGGAGCCCCAGCAAGAGCTTGGCAGACCTGGCACCGGCACGGCAGCCCTGAGAGCACAGCCGGCTGCAGCCCAACAATCCGATAAACCACTGCACGGCTTTCTGATGCTCATCTGGGTGGGGTGGGTTGTTACCCAGCAACAAGCTGAAAAACCTTCCAGAAATGGGACAGCCTTTGCCTGGCTGCCCCTCCCGGGGTCGAGGCCGGCAGGGACACTTCGCATCATTCCCAGTTTGCACTGGGTGCAGTGAGAAGGGGAAGGTGGGAGCAGGGATGACCCCAAGCAGGCGGAGCTGGGATGAGTCCCAGCCCAGCTCCAGCTGCTCTCAGGGTCCACAGTGACATTTCTGTCCCAACACGGCCATGCTCGGTTCCTCTCTCTCTTCCCCCGGAAGCATCCCAGGGATATCTTCCTCACAAGAAACCAAAAGAGCAAAGCTCATGACCCAACCCTGGACCTATAATTTCTGCACTGTTTACTTATGGTGTGGGCTTTAATGCTCTTGGCCTCCACTCGGGAAAGCCAAGCTGGACGCAGGTCCCCAGGCAGCTCGGAGCTTCCTGCCCACCCACTGCCAGGGCTCTGCCCCGCTCCAGGGGGGCTGACTGGGACAGAGAGAAAGAGAGAGAAAAATGCTGGAGAAGCTGCAAAGCTTCAGGGCATTTTGTGCTAGAAAGCAGAGCAGGAGGGGCGTGGGGGGGGGGGTGGCAACTGTATTTACATCCTTCAGAGGGCCATGAGGTTGGGCTATGTTGTCCCTGCTGCTTTTGGCACTATGGAAGTGGCAAAGAAGTGGGATTATGCTCCTTGCTGGGGTGGGAACATCACTTCCACTTGTGGCCCAAATCTGTTGCAGCCAACAGGCTTTCAGGTTTCCCTCCAGGAACCTGCTGGGCAGGTCACTGCATTTGAACATTGTGTTTACAAAGGCTGGGCTGGCACGGGTGTGCACTATGGGGCCTGACCGTCGCACACTGTGGGAGAGCACAGGTCAGAGAATGTTAGTAAGCATGGGGCTAACGGCTTTCCTCTCTCCTCACCCTCTAGAGCAAGCACAGAGACAACACTCCTTATGCTGAGTATGGTGGCTGGTACAAGGCCTGCAAGGTTAGCAGGTAAGAGGTGGTTTGTGGGCAGCTGTGTGGGCTCTGGAGGGAGTGGCCCCAGGGCTCCTGGTCACATTCCACGTATTACTACAGCCCAACTGTGAACACTACTTTGCGGAACCTGGGTGCGCTGTACCGACGCCAGGGCAAGCTAGAGGCAGCTGAGACCTTGGAGGAGTGTGCAGTTCGCTCTCGGCGGCAGGTAATCCTAGAGGGACTTTCCCTGATGGAGGGGGCTTTGTGGGGCTTGGGGTGGCAGGTCATGGCACAGCATTTGGCTTAGGGTGTGGTGAGAGACTCGTTGGTTTATATTCCCATGATTCTGGAGTACCTCGGTGGCTGGGGTTGTATTTGTGCAGGGGTATGCGTGTATGTACGCGCGGGGTTGTGCGTACGCATGTGTGCATGGACGGAGCAGATATCACTGTGTATGTGTGGGGAAGAAGGCATGGCTTTTTGAGTGTAGAAATACTGCAGCTGGGTTAGGGCAGGTTACTGGGCTTTGTCAGCTACTGTAGAGGTTTACACTCACTGGTGTCTTTTCTTCCACCCTGCTTTTTTTTCCTCTTTTTACTTATTTTTTATGTTTTTTTACTTTTTTTTTTTTTTAACCTAGGGAACATACTAGGGGGTTCTTAAAGTACTTCCACACTAAACTCCTCTCAATCCTCAATGAAGCAGGAACTGTAAGCACTTTAGCGCAAAGACTGAAGGACAGCAAAAACCTTCACACACCGAAATACAAAGGGGGGAAAAAAATGCTGTCAGCTTTGAGGTAGCAAGCCCTCATTCCCTGGGGTGGCTGATGGCTTGGTGGGGGGGCTCATTTAGCTGGGAACACAAACAGGGACTACAAAGTTCAAGATGGCATTTGGTTCCAACCTTGGGATAGAGAGTTTTGGCTGTGATGGGGCAATGGCTGAGAGGGGATGAGACCAAGCAAAGTGATAGTACAGCAGATCACTGTAGGGTAAAAACGTAGAAGGGAAAAACATGGTGCTTCTTTATCCCTTTTTGCTTTCAGGGCATTGACCCTATTAACCAGACGAAGGTGGTGGAGATCCTGAAGGAGGGCAATGGCACAGAGAGACGTCGGAGCCTGGGAGGTGGTGTCAAGTATGAGAGTGCCACAGACGGTAGCGAGGAAGTGAGTATGGGCGTGGAATGGAGTGGGGTAAGTACAAGACACCATCAAGAATGGCCTCAGCTGGCTGCCAGAGGGAAGGGACAGCCTGGCTCAGGGCTGTCCCTGCGTGGCCTGTCGTGGCACCCTTGTCTGCCTCCATTCATTCCCTGCACACTTCCTTCCCCTCTTTTTGGCATGAGCCAGCCAGCCAGCCTGAAAAGGTGCGTGTCTGGGCCTGGCTTCTGATATACAGGACAGCTATGCCCAACTGAGGGCTTCTGCTTCCAGGGTGCTGCCAAGCCCTGACAGTGCACACACAGCATGAGCTGGTCCTGGTCTGCCCTTAATCTTAGCCTTGCAACCTTATTAACATCTCTCCCTGCTGCTTCCCTCTTGAGATCCTGGCTGAGAGCATCAGCCCCATCTTAGACCCCCACAGCCCCTCTGAGCAACTTGGCTGGCTGTCCTGCACCATGCCACGGGTGATGCTGAGCCTTGGGCGGGGTGTGTGTGTGTGTGTGTGTGTGTGTATGTGCCTGGTATGCCTGTGACTGAGTGACTGCAGGGCACAGGAGTAGTTTGCAGTCAGTGTCTTTGCTATCCCCCTCTCTTAGTCTCATAACCTCCTTGGGCTCTGGCCAAGCAGAGGTGGTATAGGGCAGGTCTTTGTGGGATGCTAAGCCAGGCTGACCAGTGGTGGCAAAAGAGGCTGGTGTTAGCTGAGGCACAGACAGGGAGATCTGAGACTGTCTGGGCTTGCTCTGAGACTGAGAGGTGCTTTGGTCTCTACTGCTGAGTTTGGAGGAAGGTAGTGGTCCAAGTCTGGGACAGATGCCTTTTGTCTTGTGCAAGGAGGAAAATGGAGATGAGGCGGCAAGTGGGCATGGTGCTGGTGGGTGCTTGACTGGAGGACTGCTAGAGCTGTTAACACTTACTATTCCTCCTGCAAGCTCTAGTTGAGAGCGTAGTGTAGCTGGGTACCCAGGGTTTATTGAAGCCTGATATGGGCAACACACTGAGCACGTGAAGTCCTCCGCTCCCCCTCATGTCGGCTGTCACTAACGCTTCCCCACTTGGCTCGGCTCTATCCCCATTTGCACGAACTCCCTCCCTTCCTCTTCTCTGTTGCCATGACAGCCCCTCAACACTCAAACCTGAAGCCTGCTGGCTCTCTTGATTGTGGATTGTACGCAGGAAGTTGCTGGAGGAGACCTGGGGTGCAGAGCTTTGAGGGAACCTGGCAACTCTGCCAGGTGCAGGGCTGTCCTCTGTCCCAGCTCTTGGCGTCAAGAATCTAGAGAGTCCTAGTCCTTTCAAGGCACCAATGCTGGGCCCTTGTGATCCCTTTGCCTCTACAGAGGGACAAGCACAGAGGGAGGGTTGCAGGTGTGGATTAGGATCCACCTGTTTCCTGTCCTGGCTGGTGTCTCTCCAGCTCCTCCTGACTGTGGTTAGTGTTGGGCAATTTGCTTTGCACTGATGTTGGTCTGGGAGACCTTCCTGATGGTCTCTGAACTGATCATCCCAAGGCAAGCAGGCAAATGCCACCCTCTCCCTGAGCCTGACCCAGCCAAGGACGATAGTCTCTGCTCATGTGACCCTTCCCAGGGAGCTTGTGAAAGCATCCCTAGCCCAGCCAGCTGTAGACAGAGGGTTTGAGGGCTAGCTCGGCACTCCAAGGGACTCAGCTGCTGCCATATGATGCTTCGTGCCTTTTCCAGCCTGCTGCACACATAGCCAACCTCCTCCCCCCACCCGTAAAAAGAAGGCTGAGGCAGCTCCTGCTGCTCCTGCCTGTCATGGCCATTTGTTCCCTGTGCTAGTCTAGAGACCTCACATGTGCTGCCTCATGGCAGTCTCTGCTGCCATCCCTTAGCCCTGCCTGCAGCAGCTGATGGCTGTGGGAGTACCTAAAGTGCCAGCAACCTCTGTGCCCTGCTGCCAAGGGCAGCTCTGGAAGCACCTCTGTGTCTGGACCAGCTACTTGCTGCCTTTGCTGTAGGTAATTGGGCTGGGAGAGACAGAGTTTGGGCTGGGACAGCAGGGATGGCACCAGCTCTGGTGCTGAAGCCTTGGTAGGTACCCCATACCTAAAGCCCAGGAGCGGGGACTCCTCAGAACAGGAGTCCCAGGCTGTTCCTCCTTGAGCTAGCTGTTTCTGCCAGCCTGCTAGAGCATGCTGGCAAAGATGTGAGCCTGCTGTTTCAGCCTCACAAGACTCCCTTCCTGCCTAGATGTGGCCCTGCTAGATGCAGCCTGGGCCCTGCCCCACATGTTCCCTGGGTGACCTACAACCTCATGGCCTTGTAAATTGTGTCTTTCTCCTCTCTGTGCACTAGGCTTAAATGCCTCCCGAGACTCCCTCTTTCCCCTCCACTGCAATCACCTGGATGTTTGTGTTGTATCTTCTGACTTTTCCTCCACACCATCCCTCCTTCCTCGGCAAGAACTCCACACCAGTCCCCCAACCCTCCGGGCGTGTGAGGGCACCGTGACGCCTGCAGAGGAATGCCTGGCCATATGGTCCAGCTTCAGTCCTGTGGCCAGCAAGAGCAGGAAGAATCTGCGAGGAGCTGCCTGCTCCCCCAGGCCAGGGTGACGGGCCACCATCCCCTTGCCTGCCCCCACTCCTGGCCTGCCCTTGCACATCACTGGGGACCAGGCCTGCGGGGGATTGTCTTCACTCCAGGCATGCCAACTCCAGTGTCATTAGACATCCTCAACCCTCCTAGCTTGTTCCCTCCATCTCTACAGAGGCCAAGACAAAAGCATGAAGATGGGGGACTGTTCTGGGACAGAGATGCTTGGCTGTGGCAGGGCTGTCTTGTGCCTAGTTACTATCTTCCTTGTAGGCTTAGCTGCTGTTAGTGCCCTGTAGCAAACCTGCACTAGCTAACCAGTGAGCTGGGCTTGCCCTGCAGCACAGGGCAGTCCCTGTCTTGCTGTCCTCTCCCTCACTGAGCTCTGCAACCCAGGGACAGCATGTGGGTCTCTCTGCAGGGGCACAGGAATGTAGGGTGGCCCATAACTACTGTACATCTGAGATTAAGTGAAGAGGTGACAGCCAAGGGCCATGCACGGAACAGGGATCTGCCAGGACAAGCAAGTTTAGTTGGAACCTTCTGATGTGATGCTTTAGCTGAGTTCCTCATCTGATGGCATTAAGGAATAAAGCAGTTGCCCCTTGCTCCAGGGTCCTCGGGTGTGAGAGAAGTGGGGGTGAAGCTGCTCACTGTTCTTGGAGGCAAAGGAAGGGCAGGAGGAAAGCAGAACTTTTCAGCAAGGGGACAGGCCCTAGGCCATTAGAGGTGGCTGAGATGGGGAATGTGCTGTTTGGGAGCAGAGTTGTTTGGAGAAAAAGGAGGTGCAAAGAAGAAAGTGAGGAAGGAAGAGCTGGGGCTTGGGGTGCTCTAAGCATGTGGGGGCAGATGGGATGGTTGGAGGGAGGTTTCCACAGGAGGAGAAGGGGCCAGGTTGCTCATGGAGGAGGGTGGTTCTTGAATGCAGGACTTGGCTTGCCAGGTGTGGTCCCTGAGGCTGCAATTCACTGTCTGGCTGTCTCTAGTCAAGTGGGTAGGAAATCTGTAATGCTGTTACTGCTGGGAAGACAATGCTGACCCTCAGCAGGTGTGAAGGTGTCTCGGTGCCTCTGATGGGACTCCAGACCTACACAGGGGCTGGTGCTGTTGGTCACTATTGGGAAGGGGGGCGTTTCCCAGGGCCAGACCACCACTGCCTTGAGCCTCACACCCTTAGATGCAAATCTTCATCCCACCTCCTACAGGAAGTGAACCTCCCTGGCCCTCTGACCTGGGAAGAAATCTGGGCAGGCTGCAGCTGGCAAGATAGAGGCCAGCAGAAGACTTCTCCTTATTTTATTCAGATAATTTCTCTTGTGCTAGTCATCTGGAAGGTTGTGATACTAAACATGCTTGTATCTGTCTGGGCCTGGCTTTCCTGTGGTGGTGCATAGGCCTTGAGGCACATGCATGCTGCTTCCCTGGGAACTAGTGCTTGCTGAAAGGAGGTTTGTCCTCAGGACCATGTCATGTGGAGCCCAGGGCTGAGTGCTCTAGAGCTCTGCCTTCCCTGCCTCTCCCAGAGCTGCTCCATGCTCCCGGAGAGTGGCGAGTCCCCAGTGCAGGGTGCATTCAGGCCTCAGTGCCACCTGCTCCTGTGCTTTGCCATGTCCTGGACCTGGTGTTGTAACAACCATACCTCTGATTAAAGGTAGACAGACCTGAACTGCTGCCCTGTGCTTCTTTCCATGCTCTGTAGGCCAGCATTGGTCAGGCCTGGGGTGGCGGGTGCAAACGCTGCTGGAGCAGGTGTGGGGGTGCTTGGTGTCTGTGTGTGTGTGTGTATGCGTGTGCGCGCGCGCGCAGGGGGCCATGCTGCCCCCAGGGCATCTCTGAGCTGAGCATTGGAAATGAGGGACCCAACTCCACTGTGCCTCCCCCTAACCTCCAAACTGGGGTTGCTACTAACCTCAGCTCTGTAGGCATGTGTGGCAGGGCTGCCCTAGGGCACCTGAGCCTGGTCCTTCTCTAGCTGTCATTTCCATTAGCCCAAGAAATACCTCATTGTGTCCCTCAGTGCTGAGCTCCATATGCTGCCAAATCCTGCCCAAGTGCTCTGCCTCGATGCAGCAGGCAGGGTGGGAGCATGCAGTGAAGAGTGGCTTGGTGGTGGAGCTGCTGCTTTTTCTTTGAGCATTCTCAGCCTGGTGGGTGCAATGGGGTGGGGGCTTTACATCAAACCAAGCCCTATAAATGTACTGGGTTAAAAATAACTCTGCAGAAGAGGGAGTGGGAAGAGAAGCTATTTTTACTGCAGCATGCAGCAGCATTTAGTTCTGGTGTTGCTCTGCAGTCAGTCTGCATCACTGCAACTGTGGAAATGTGGCTCTATCCTCCATCCCTGACCCCAGAGCATACTTCCTGGTTGGATCCTGCTGCCTTTGTACCATCTGTTCCCTTCTCCATCCCTGGCTTGTGTGCTCTGGTAAAAGGAATGCTGCTGGCATGGCAGTGCCCTGCAAGGAGGATGGTGACCCAGTGCAATTCTGGTGGGGAGGGAAAAGACACCCCATGCCATCTTGGATAGTGCCATATGCTGATGGCCAGGTCCTCCAAAACCTGCCCTGGATGCCTGGTACAGGAGTTGAATTGTTTTCCTTGCTGATACTTCTGGTGCTCTCTGCATTCCCCGTGAGTGGGCCCCTTGCAGCAACAGCACCTGGCTCCCACTCTGGAAACCCCTCATCCTGATGAAAGTGAAAAGATTCAGTGCATTTGGCTTATTCAAGAAGGGATGACGAATACCAGGAGAAAGGTTTGCTGGTAGGACAAGTCCTGCTCAGCTCTTGGAGAGGGGTCTAGCGCTGGGTCAGCTTTGGGTAACCGGAGTGGGGAAGTGTTGGAAAAACCTTCCCTAGAGCCCCAGCGCATAGGGGTCAGTGTATGGGGGTGACAAAGACCCTACCTACCCACAGAACTGCGTAAACATTCCTGGGGCAATTGCTGCTGCTAGCCTGGGCCACAGGGTATTTTGTTGTTACAAGGAGGCTCCCACACATGCTTGTAAGGAGCAAAGGGCTTTTGCTTGTCACCTCATCTCCATTTCTTCTGCCCTGCTGTGCCAGGTTCCATTGGGATCAGGAGCAGGGAGGACTGCTGTTACCAGGCCATCAGAGCAAAAGTAACCTTGCATCAGCAGTGGTGCCACAGCCTTGTGTGATGAGCAGGCCTTGCCGCAGGGGAAGAGCTTGGTGCCACAACAGCACTGTGGCATGAGGTGGTGCTATGATGGCAGCCAGTGTCTTGCATGTGTGTGGAGCTAAATGCAGAAGGGCCAGAGCCTGTCAAGGACTGAGACTGCTTTTCTGAGTACTGGGGAATTTTGAGGGCATGTGGGAGGAAATGGGCTGGGGAACAAGACTTAAGGTGGGTTTGGTTTCTGGAAAAAGCAGTCAGCCATAAAGAAAGCCCTGCAAAGTGCCACCAGCTAAAGTTAGGTGGGACTAAAGAGAGTGATGATGCCTGCTTGCCAACACAGTGTTGGTGCAGCTAAATGAATGTATCCCAGATGGAGCTGCCCGAATTCCTCAGCATGCTCAAAGCTAATCATCTTGGGGGTGTTAAGAGGTGGGACAAGACTGTATGTGAAAATGGACTTGTCTTTTTTGCTATAAGTGAACCTGTAGGCCTAGCATGCAGGATGAGGATGTGCATCAGGACAAGTGCTGGATTAAGAGGAGGAATAGCAATATCAGGGTGATGAAGGGCAAGGAGGGGAGGATGATAGTCTCCAGCCAGCAGCAAATGAGGCGGAAGTCCTTGAAATTAATGTCCCAGCAGCAAGTTCTGGCCTGACAAAAGTAGCCCCAAGCTTGGGGCTCCCATCATGGTGGTTGTTTTCCTGGCCACTGGAACCTCCTTGGTAGCTGCTGCTTAATGTGACAGGTGATAGAGCTATGCCATGTTTGAACAGGGCTAGGGGGATGCTGGTGCCATTTGTGCTGGTGGTCTGGTGCAAGTCAGCAGCCTGGCTGGGTGTTGAGCTTGCACCAGGCAAGGAGGGAGGATTGGTCTGGATGAGCCAGGCCATGGTGGTAGGGTGCCCCTGACTGTATGGTGGTCATGTCCTGTGGAGAACCAGTGTGAGGGGGAGACATGTAGTGAGCAGTAAGCTTGCTCTGGGCCAGGGTTAAATTCTCAGTGCCAGTGGACGAGAGGGTGTTTGGAGGCAAGCCCAGTTCCTGGCCACTCGGCTACGGCATGCCAGAGCCTGATTGATGCCACTCAACCATCACCCTGGCTTGTGTCTCTGTGTCCAGGATGGCAGTGGCACCCTGCAACGCAGCAGCTCCCTGGGGAAAATCCGGGATGTGATACGGAGAAGCAGTGAGATGTTGGTCAAGAAACTGCAGGGCAATGGTCCCCTGGAGCCCAGGAACACCAGGTAGGGACTAAGACTGTGAAGACCAGGGTGGGTGAAGCCCTTGCCACCCTGGGGGCCATAGTCTGGCCAGGCATGACAAGATCACACCTGTCTTTGCTTTCTTGTAGCATGAAACGAGCTGCATCATTAAATTATCTGCACAAGTCTAGTGATGCTTCATTTGAGGTAAGTACAGGGTGGGCAGCGGGGCTGGTGCAGGAGTGGGTGCTGGAATGGGGGCTGTGTGGCCAGAGCTGGGCTACAGGGGTTGCAGCCAGCAACATGGGTGCCTCCCGAGGCCCCACGGTCTGTGTCCATCCGTGCAGGTGTACCCTGCTGCTGTGGGGGACTGGAGCTACTCTGCCTTCCTGAGGTGGGGCCTGGGCCAGTGCTTCCACTGCAGTGCCTGGGCAGCTGTGCAGACCCAATTCAGATGACGGCTCCAAAACTGAAGGAGTTGTCTCTAACTAACCACCTCCCTGCCTGCTGAGCTCAGCAAACCCTCTAGACCCAGAACAGGGGCAGAGATGGCACCTAATGTGTGGCTACTAACAGTAGGGGGAGAGTCCTGGCTTACAAGGCAAGGGTTGAGGAGGGGGGCGGGTAGCTTTGGGGTGTGGATTGCAGATACCTCACAGGTGATATATTTTTCCAGGGCACCCCAGGCCTCCGTGCAGAGAGTAGAGGCCTCAGCGCCAGCAGCATGGACCTGTCTTCCCACAGCTCCTTGCTCTCCTCCAACTGACCCACCCGCAGGTGCCCCCCTCCCCTCGCCCACCCTCCTGCGCCTGGCTGCTCTGCTGCCGGCGCGCCACAGCTTTGCGCTGCACGGGGCAGCGCCCGCCACCCTCCCCCTGCTCGAGGTGGCAGAGCAGACACGGGCTCTGCTTCCGCTCCCGCCTGCGAGCCCGCGGGCC
>JAAGNO010026394.1:0-11520 GCA_033439905.1 Ceryle rudis
CTCCCAGTGCCTTTCAGCCCCCTTCCCCCCCCCCCCCCCCCCCCCCCCCCCCCCCTCCCCCCCCCCCCCCCCCCCCTTCCCCCCCCCCCCCCCCCCCTTCCCCCCCCCCCCGCCCCCCCCCGCCCCCGCGGCGGCCCCCCCCCCCCCCGCCCGCCCCCGCCCCCCCTGCGGCCGCCCCCGGCCCGCCCCCGAGCTCACTCACACGGTGCCGTCCGGGCTGCTCCGCTGCTCGGCGGCGGCCGCTTCCTCTCCAGCGCGCCTGGCACTCCTTGCCCGTGTCGCTGCGGCCTTTAAACCGGCACCCTAATCCCCCCTAACCGGATTAAAACCCGCTGCCCGACCTGTCCCCGCTGCCCGACCTGTCCCCGCTGCCGGGGCGCCGGGGCGTTGACATGGGCCCTGCCTGCACAGGGAGGGTCCGGCCGCCTCGGCGCGGCCCCCGGGTAGGGCGCTCGGCCCCGCTGCCGCATTGCCCCGGCCCCCCGAGGGGCAGCCGGCGGCAGGACCAGGTTGCTGCAGCGACCCTCCTGTGCTCGTCGCACCCCTCCTCTCCCTCTTCACCACTGCTGTGGGGCAAACGCAGAGAGGTCGGCCGGTTATTTTTGGTCCAGCAATGAGGTCTTTCTCCCCTGCCACCTCCTCCTGCCCCTCCTGACTCCCGCGGTGATTCAACGCCACCAGCATCCCTGGGCCTTGTGCTCCTCTGCCCAGCATCTAAGGCAGCAACAGGTGGTTTGCATGGGCACATTCTTTCGTACTTGTGCATTACAACTATGAATGGACTAAAAGGTAAAGAGGGGAAGGAGCTGCTCTCAAGTGTCCCGGCTGGCAGCCAGCCCGTAGATGGCAGACACAGCAACTTTTGTTGGCAAGTATGCTCTGAGAAGCAGAACTGCATCTCTGCATGAGAGGGCTGTTGTGCCCAGCCTGCACTGTCTCTGGAGTCGTGGAGTTATGACAGGTGTTGAGGATGGAGCACTCCCTGTAAGAGAGTGATGGGTTCAGAAAAAGTGAGAAGGAGCTAGGAAATTATTTTCCTGTTGCATATATGTTTGAGGTCCAGATCACAAATAGGGCGCTGTGATCTTTGGGATGGGGTCATCCCTCCATGTGTGTTTGTACAGCACCTAGCATCTCTGATCCTAGCAGCTGTTTGCCTACAAAACGTGGAAGCAGAATTCATGACCCTTTATGCTGAACAAAACAGCAGGCAGGCCCTTGATAGGGTCCTGTATAAGTTCTTCTATTATCTGACACTTCAAAGTTTGCTATAAGCTTTTTCAATCTTTTTCACTCTTTCCAACTCTGGCTTTTTCCCTTAAAGTCACTTTGTTCTGCTCTCCCCACTCAACAGATAGAGGTGGCTGTCACCGATATATAAGATTTACATCTTCTTCAGTGGTGCTCCTATAGTGCTCTTAGGACTTGTATTTGTTCTATTTTACCCAGTTCTCTAAAATCAATTCCTCTTCCCTCAGGCTATTATCCACCCCTTCCCAGATACTGGTATGCAATTTCTACATCCCCATAATCTATGCTGGCAGCTGCACCCCCAGACCCCACAAGCTGCTGGTCCTGGGCCAGTCAAAACGGGTGGAAGGAGCTGGTTGGTCATGGTCGCGGGGTGGGAGCAGAGAGGCAGAGAGCATGTGGTCTGGTGGTGGCAGGCATAGGGTGCAGGTGGGGTCTGGCACACAGTTAGGGCAGTTGCACCTTGGTATCAATAACCCTGCAATGGAAACCCTGCAGTGGGCTGTCTGCTGACATGGCTAGCTCTACTGATGGCAGTTAGTAAAGGACTTTATACTATTTGCTGTGTTAACTTTTGCTCTAGTTCATATATTTTTACAGGTACTTACCTGATCTAAGTGAACTTCTTTGCTGTTACAGCAAAGAAGCAGCTGAATAAATACTGCACTGTGCTGCAGCATTGATGGATAGGTGGGTTTAGCTCAAAGGCTGGGTTGTATGTGTGCATGCACAGAGGAAATGAAAAATATGGAAAACGATATTTGTATGACAGCATTCATCTTGCTTCTATTGTTTAAAGCTGTATTTCAATGACTTTCTTTGCAGTTCAAACAAAACCAATGAAAACTGAAGGACATCAGTCTGGTCATATTAAAATCACTTGAAAGTTTCCTACTACTAGAAAGATGGCCTTTGTGGATTTTTTTTCTGGAAATAGAGAATGTATGCTGTTTTGGGTTTGTTTGTCCTTTCCTAGTTTGTACTTTTCCTGCTATTTGTTTCTTTCTTTCTGCTTTATTATTGTTGTTTTGCTAAATAAACTGAACAAAACCCCTAAAAATGATGACACCTGTTATTGACAGGTGTAGCTGTAAGATTCTAAAATATAGCAGATGTGCCCCATGGTGATGCCTGATCCTCAAACTGTTCCAGTTTGGTTTGGGTATTTTTGTCTTTTCTTGTTGATGCTCCTGTTGTTGTCGCTAAAGCACCTACTTATCCTTTGGCAACTGGTGATTCTGAAAAAAGGAACGGTGTTGAAAAAGGATGGAGAGAGGTGCCATTCATATCCTCTCAGAAGCCACGTAGGTTGGGTAGGAATTAAATTTGTTCCTCTTTCTTGCCTTTATGGAAAATAAAATTATGTCAGAAAACTAGGTTGCAGTTCTCCGTGATATAAGAAAAGCAGAGAAGCCATGGAAAGAAAGTCAGTTCTGAAATAATCAGGCTGTTATGAAGTTCCTCCTCCTTGCAGCCTGTACGGACTGTGGCATCTTTCCTGCAGGCCACAGATTTCCACAGCCAGGTATTGAAATCTATCAAGGGCAGAGCCTGCCTGGAGGACTGGGGCTCAACACCCTTGCTGTAAAAGGAGCGGAGAAGAACAATAGGAGATCAGATTAGTTTATTGTTATCTATAGAGCACACCTAATTTGCAGATGCTCTTATCTCTCTTACTGTATTAAATCTGCAGTAGACACTAATTAATGTAATGGCTCTAATAGATTAGAGAGGGAAAGTATGCAGTTTGCTGCTTACCCCCTCCTCTTCCAGATCACGCATTTGCCTGGTGGGCCTAAAATTTACAGAATAAACCAAGTTATGATATTGCCTGAAATCCAGCTCTCTGAACTAGCCAGAGGTTTCATCCATTAAGCACTTCAGCTTTCCCAAGAGTCCAAGCTCTCTGACGAGGCCTCGGTTTTCTGAAGTTCATTAGCGCTATACGCAATAGAATTAAACTAGTAATGGTGGTTTGTGGGTGCTGTCTCTAGTGACACTCGCTAAGCGGCCTGTGCTTGACTCTATCGGGACCTGCCGCAGGCTCCCCGTGTTCGATTTTCAGCGTCCTGCTGCCCTCTGCCCGGAGCCTCCACAGTGAGCGGCCACCACAGGGGGGAAGGCGAGCGGGGAGAGGACTTTCGCTAAGTGACCCGTCGGATTTCGTCATGATTAACAGGAAATGCTCTTTAAGCATCATCCCGTAATGTGAGGGGGGGGATCATTGGGGAGGGCGGTGGGATACTGTACATGACAGCCGTGGATCCCGGCTAGTTCCCCTTAGCCCCGCGACGGCGGCGCCTCTGCCATGGGCGGCTCAGCCCGACGGCGACCCTGCGCCGGCGACGCCCTCCACCTGGCTCTCGGCTCCTCCCCTCGGCCATGGGTCCCCCGAGGGTGGCGAAGCAGGGGGCTGCCTGCGTTCCCTGGCGCTGGGACTCACGCAGGAGCGCAGCCTGCCGCGCCCCGCTGGCGGCCGGGTCAGCGGGGACCTGCTGCCCCGCTGAATCAGACCTTCCCCTCCCACCACATGCGCAAGGAGGGAGGCGGCCCGGGGAAGCCGTGCGGCGCATATAAAGCGCTGCCGTCGGGCCGGGCAGCGCCGCTGGCTCCCGGGACCCCGCTGCCACCCGCCCGCCCTCCATCCTGTCCACCGCCGCGACATGGCCGCCTGCCGCCGCCTGCCGCTGTCCGCGCTGCTGCTGCCGCTGACCTGCGCCGCTCTGGCCCCGCGCACCCTCACAGGTAGGAGCGGGGCGGGCGCTCGGCGGAACCTTGCGGGAGGCTACGCGGGGCCGGGGCCGCCCCCGCCGCCCAGGTGGCTTCAGCCCCGGTCGCCGGTGTCTCCCGCAGAGAAGGAGCTCGCCTGCCTGATGCCCCCCGATGACGGCCCCTGCCGCGCCCTGGTGCCGCGCTGGTACTACGACAGGTACACGCAGAGCTGCCAGGAGTTCACCTACGGGGGCTGCCACGGCAACGCAAACAACTTCCTCACCCTCGACGACTGCGAGAAGATCTGCTGGACCATCAAGAGTGAGTCCGGGCACCGGCCCCGCCATCCTCTCTAATCCCGAGGCTGACCCGACGGGGCCTCGTTCCTGGAGTGCCCCGGGGGTGGCCAGCGGCTGGAGGGGGCTGTCGGAGCACCGCGGAGGCTGTGCTGTTTGCGGGGTGCTTCACACACCCCCGGTCTGTCCCTCCTGCTTCTTGAAGCTTCTCACCGATCAATTTATGCAGAGAAACTGAGCGAATTGCCTCAGAGGCAACGTGGAATTTAACTATTAATATTTTAAATTTAATTTAAGATTATACCTAGTTGCTAATTAATGCATCAGATTCCTCCTCATTTTATCACACTTTATTAAAGAAGGCAGGTAGTGGGACCAGCTGGGACTTGCTTTCAACTGGAGTAATAGCTTTTTGTCTATGCTACCGTCATTATTCAGTACAGGGAGCATGAAGGGTTGATTTTACAGAGGATGAAATTATTTTTTTTTGCAGAAGTCCCCAAATTATGCCGGATGGAGGCTGATGGAGGACCTTGCAGGAGTCATCTAAAAAGATATGCCTTTAACTTGAGCTCGATGAGGTGTGAGGAGTTCATCTATGGTGGCTGTTATGGAAATGGCAACAACTTCAGAGATTTGCAGTCTTGTGTGGACCACTGTCTGCCAGAGAAAAGTAATGATTGTTCCAAATTTTTAATAAAATAGATGGTTTGAAAGCGATATGAAGATGATATTTTGTTTGATATTTTCCTCTAGATACCCATACAGTGGTATTTTTGAAGGTTTCTGTGAAGCAGAGGTTTATATTGTCTGCAGACTTTCGTATGTCACTTGTCTCAGCTGTTACTGAAAGAGCAAAAATGCTGTGTTAGTTTAGTATTGTGACCTTAAATATACCCACAGCTACACCCAACCAATCTGTTGACTTCTGGAGAGCTGTGCATGTGTAGTCTGAAGGGAAATAAGGTTGGAAATCTGTGTTGTGTCATCATGTTCAGGGCAGTGGTATTGTAATAAAAGGCAGAAGTGCCTTTCTAAAATCCAGGCCTGAGGGACGGTGTAAGGTGGCTTAGAGTTTTAGCACTTGACAGCTTAACCTCTGACAAAAGTTTTTTTTGCCTGACATGGCTCTTCACTGTCTCTCCATATTGGCTTTTAAAGAGAGGTGGTAATTATGAGCAGGTGACTATAGCTAAGTATTGTCGTAAACACTGGATTAATATCCAGTGCAAGGTAGGATCTTTGAAGAAGAGAGATCAACCAGAATGTAAAAAAGCTGTCACTGCCTAACCTTTATTACTGCTTAATGAGACAATTACTTTTGACCAATATCAGATTGTCAGTTTTTTCTTAAGTGAATGATGAATTATTTTTAGTTTCTCTGTTGCAAATGCAATAAATTGATAAAAGGTCTCCAGCAAGAAAAGCAACATTTTGCATAAGCAAAAATGAAACATGATTCTTGTGAGGAAAGTGAGGAGTTTTTAATTTTTTTTCTGCAAGTGGGCAGGATTTTCTGGCAAAATTATAGTAAGGATAAACAAAATAGTGCCTTTTTCTTCTACAGAGGTGGTTCCACTGGAATTGTTATTGTATTCTTATATATATAGAACAAGACTTCTGGCCAGACTATGTAAATATCTTAGCTGTACTATGTATGGCACCACAAATGGGGAAAGCTAATGAATTTCACTTGTAGGGTAGTAATCTTATTTTCTGGGACTGTGTTGTTTTCTCAAATTCATAACTCACAGGAATAAGATGTACTAAGTTTTTGAAGTCATTGCTAACAGTTATATCTGTTCAATGGGAACAAGAGCTGTTTAGGCACAAAATTTGTTGCAGGGTAAATTTTAAGGAGCCAGGCATAGAGATTATATTTATGTAATTTGTCTTTCTCTCTCTCTCCTTTTTTTTTTTTTTTTTTAAAAAAAGCTGGTCCCTTGCTATGCTATAGCCCAAAGGATGAAGGATTGTGTTCTTCTTCCGTGCCTCGCTATTACTATGATGCCAAGACTAAATCATGTAAGGAGTTCAAATATACAGGCTGTGGTGGAAATGCCAATAACTTTGTTACTGAAAGAGATTGCTACAATGTCTGCAGAAAAGGTAAGATTTTTTTGTATTTTGTTAGCCACAAGCAGATAAAAAAGTCCAAATACCAGTAACAGGTGTTTACAGTGTTGTTTTACTCACCGTGGCTTGTTAGTGTATGCATTTGCATTTTGGACTGGATGTTTGAAAAGGCAGGGAAAGCTTAGATGCAACCCTAAATCCTTCTGACAAGAACGGTGTGGTGGTTACATTATTTTTGAATGAAGTATAGAAAAGGGCACACAAAAAGACTAATTAGCTTGCTAGAGCCCACAAGGAATCAATCTTTAAACTGTTCAGTACCAGCAGGAACACTGATTAAGGTATAATTTTCTTCTAGCTATTTTTAAGTAGGATTAAAGTGAATTGTGAAATCAATTTACTTTTTTCCTTTGCATTTTTAGCAGTTGCCATCCTCCCTTCATTCCCTGCTGCCTGTTCCTATTTCCTATTTACATTACTGAAGATTTCTACCTCATCGCTTGTGCCAAATCAACTGTTTCTGTGGCTGTGGAGGGAGGGGTTGGAAATGATAATTTATTTTTCTTAATGGTTTTATTGCAATCAGCTACTGGCTGTGCTTGGAAGTCAAAACAGTTGTGCCTTTACTTGCAGTCATATGTTCATACCAGCTATTGCAAGTTTTAATACTCTAGTTTAATTCATTTGATACATAAATCAACAAAAGAGAGAAAAGCATAATTATATGTTGATCCCCAGAGCACTCAGGAAGCAGACACAGCACAGTATTTTAAAATACTGATACTAATGGGAAAAAAAAAAAACCAAACCAGTCTGTATCTAGCATGTACATTGCCTTTGGAAGAAAAAAAAAATGAAAAATCCCCAAAATAGCTATGTTTTAAACATGTGATATGCATAAGGTCCAAGTACTTCAGTATTTAAGATGTGTAGTCAGAAGGCTTAAGTCAGGAGATGATTTTTCAGTTCTGGGCTGGAAATCTCAGGCTGGTGCAAGGACTGCACCCCGAACACAGTCCTCAGAAGTAAAAAAAAAAAATGTGTGCCAGTTAGTCATGACAGTAGTATTTCTGTGGGTGACAAGTCTGAGTGTGTCTCTGCCAATCTAGTATCATAAGAGAGTCTTTAATAGCATGCTAAGGCTATCTGAGATGCTTGTGATTATGTAATTTGCCTCTGTCACTACCAGGGAAATGGTAGGGCCAGGCTCCAGCTTAAGTGTGCAGAGAGAGAGGAGAGAAAGAAAACTGCCTCTTCAGCATCTTGCCTCCATGCTCTGCCCCTGCCCACACCCAGCCAGATCCACCTGGGGATTTTCTCTTCCTCACTCTTCTGGAAGAAAGAAGTAAAGAAATGCTGTCTGTCTCGTAACCAGAGCACCAGATAGCCAAACGTGAAGGCTTATAATAAGCTTTTTCACCAATTTGTGGATTTCACAATTCAGTAAGGCTTGGTACAACCAAAGCCCATAGTTAAGAGCATCATTAGTGCTAATTAATGTTGTGCTATTCATTTGTATAGCTTGGGAGTGTACAGCACCATTAAGCAAATCTTTCAGGCAGCTTAAGCCACTCCTCTCACACTCCCATAATTCCTCTCCAGCATCTTTCCTGTTACCTTTTGGATTCTCATGTTGAATTCAGTTGACCTTCACTATGTAAATACAAAACTGCTGTTTAAATCGATCTATAGGTTGTTTTTTTTTTTGCATAAAAAGATTACAGTTTAATTTCATTTAAAGAAGTTTATATTGGAAAGGAAAATAAATACATTGGGGTGTCAGCGAAAGGATTGGGAACTGGCCACAGGGCCTCTGCATGCTGTTAAATAGGTAGCATAAAGACAAAAGATTTTCAGTCAAATTTGCAAAGTACTTATTTTCTGAACTGCGCTCACACATTTCATGCAGACTTCTTAAGCATTCCTGGAGAAAACCCTGACTGTCTTTGGCTACTCTGCAGCTTCTGTGTGAAACCCAGTTCTGTGCAAAACCCAAAATCATTTTACCTTTTTATCTCCCCCAGGCACTGGTTATATCTGAGACTTCACCCCACAGTGTTCAGAGAAATGCAGTAATAATTGGGTTGTTTGTTTGGGGGTTTTTTTGGGTGTTTTTTGTTTTGTTTTGTTTTTTTTTCCAGATAGAGCAGTGTGCTTACTTCTGTGCTGCTGTCACTGCAAGACAGCTAGAAAAGACTGTGATGCAGAAAAGAGCAGCAAAGTAGGACTCTAGTGCCAGTGATGGACACATTGGAGACCTTACAGTGTGTGAGAATAGGGTGTCTAGAACAGATTTTACAGTTTATGATGTTTGCTATTATTGTATCAACCACTTAAACAGCATAACATGAAAAAAAAAAATCAACCCAAACAATGAAGAGTAGTTTTGTCATACTGTTTCTTTAACTGTTTCCTTTGTTTTCTTAGCAGGGACTCAGAAACCAAGAATCAACAAGCCAACGAATGTGTTCCGCAGAAAAATGATGATAAAACTGGTTAAAAAGCCTCAGACATATAACCCAAAGTCTTAAAGCTGATGTGCACTTGGATGTTTGAAACACTTTCTGATTCCCCTTTTTCCTTTTGTAAGATAATTTTCACAGTTTTATACACCAGCATAGTTCTGTCTTTCAGAACTACTTTTTATTTCCAAGTTACTTTCTATAAAGAACTGCATTTAATAGAGGAACAATGAACCTAAGTTTGGTTCTTCTTCTCTGTTGTCTTTGCAGTAATACTTTGGCATAAGCCACATATTTAGATTTCCATGTTTTTTATGGGGGAATGTTACTACTGCCTTGGGAGAATATTTCAGCTATTACAAATCAATTAAGATTTGAAAAATCAATTGTCTCTTAGTATAACTAAGGAAAGTACAAAGCTAAATCTCTGCCATGGATTTTTTTTGGCATCCTCTGCTTGTTAAAGGAAAGGAACCTTCCAGAAGTGTGTTCAGAGGTTTATTGCCCTTCCATTTTACTTACTTTGCACTATCGTTTAAGTGCATTACAGTTACGTTCATAATCAAGGCTTTCAGAAGCATTCATAACAGTAAAAGAAGTATAAACTTAAATCTGTCTCATTCCAGAAGAGAAAACTGGGAATTGGGATACTTTGATAAACACTCTGACAATGGTAATGAATAAGCTCAAGTATTAAAATGAAAAGGTAGCTATTACTTTTTCAGGACATTTGAAATATCTACTAAGTTGTCCTTCAGATCCTTGTATGACATAAATCAGCATATTTGTACTGATGTTAGTGGAGCTATGCTGACTACACCTGCTGAAGATCTTGCTATTTGTGTTGACCTAGTGGGTGTTAAAATAGAAAAGCAGAAGGTTCCACGAATCTTGAGTAATCCCTCTTTTGAGGCAATATTGTATTTCTTATGGTAGGTTATTCCTATGGTGATATTATTGCACCTTCTTTTATGTTTTGTATTTGAGCCACATCTGAATTTCAATTAATTTTGCCTACAATATTTTCCTATATATGAATTCATAAGTAGTGTTAATAAAATGGTTTTTTTTGTGAAAAAAGGAGAGCTTGTTCTGTGATTATCCTGAATTAGTTGTATACACCAATATGTGTAATGCTACCTATTATTTACTAACTATGACTCTAGCAGAGTTTAGTTGTCTCTTAAATCACTTCCTCAAGCTCAGGTCTTTATTTGAAGCAAGCCAGTAAATTGCAATGATGTCATTCATCCCCAGCAGTTTCTATGGCTCAGCTGGGTCTCCCTGAAGAGCTGTTCTCAAAGGGATGCTTAGTTAAGCTGATCGTCTGCTGCTGGGTTTCCTGTTTGATGTTGCCCTATCTGATGAGCTTTTGTGTGGGTAAGGGGCTATTTGCTTGAAGTGACATTGGCTTTCAGTTTGAAAATTTCATACGTGTGCTTTATTCTCCTTTTGGAGAGGGAACATGACGGGAAAATTAATTGAGTTTTTTGTTATTGATTTTTTTCTCGCCACTGGATTTTCAATTAAAGCAATCATTTGTGCTTCCTGTGGTCTTTCTATCTCTCTGTTTCCATTCTCAATCTCAAAAAACCTTCTTATTTGAATTAATCTGTTGCTTAGTGCATATGAATGAACACACTCTGTGATAGAAAATGGCAGGTAACTAGTGACACAGTTTTGAGTGTTTGTCCCATACCAAACCTCTTCTTTGGTAACCATCCTTCAAACAGAAATGGGGACAGTCTAACCTTCCTGGAGGAGAAAGGGCACACTTCACATGGGTGCTCTCCTTGTCCCTTACTTCAGGCTGTGAAATTTGGCCGTGCTGCTTAGAGCAACAGCCCAGAGTTTTCCACTGTATATTTTTTCATACCTAGCACTATCCTTTTGGGGACCCCATCTGCATTTGTTGCAGATTCCTGACCATGGCTTATAAAAACACAAACCCATTTTGGAAGTCAAAGTTCAATTTAAACACTGGTTTTAACTGTAGAGGATGGCCATCTTTTAACAGCATCACTGAGAGGTATAATCTCTGGTAAGAGGTTTGAGAAATGGACCATTACTCTGTATCTCTTAGGGTCTTTGACTTTTATAGGAGTATCTTAGGGTGGGATACAAAAGTGGACCTGGGATTTAAAGGGAGCCCAAAATCTGAGAGCAGCTCCATCTCACCTGACTTTTTGGTCTCAGAATGGGGTGCCTGGTCACATATCTGGCCAATGTGATAACCAGCTACTGGCCTGAGAGGGATTCAAGGCTTTGATAGATAGTCTTCTGCTCATGGCCCCTCAGGGGCTCAGTGGGAGATGTCTTGATAGACTGGGCTCCATCCAGGATGCAGGAGTGGCCAGTGCAGCTGCTCCACATGCTCGCTCTTTTCTTGCATAAAAACATAAAATCCAAGGGCTTACTGCTAGGGTACTCAGTGAAATATCAGAGGCTTGGGTTTTAATTCCTTATCTACCTGATATCACACAGAAATTTAACCTAAACCATCTATAGTTCTTGCAGGTTTCCTAGTGAGCAGGCTGTAGAGTGTTCTGGAGGACTGGGGGGCAGGGGGGAGGAGGAATGGGGGAGACCGTGAAAGTTTCTTTCAGTCTCTTAGTGAAGCTATTTGACTTTGTAGAAATTGTACCTTCTTTCCAGGTAAATGCCGTAATCCCTTTTTTTTTTTTTTTTTTTTTTTTTTTTTAAACTCCAAAGAATTTCAGCCT
>JAAGNO010026394.1:11620-22586 GCA_033439905.1 Ceryle rudis
ACTTTTTTTCCAGGTAAATGCCGTAATCCCTTTTTTTTTTTTTTTTTTTTTTTTTTTAACTCCAAAGAATTTCAGCTGCTGCTGTGCTGTGCTGCTTTGCTTCATGTTCTTAAGTTACTCTAATATTCCTCCAGACTCCTGTGGCTTTGACTAATCTAAATAATTCTCTATCATCTACAGCACTTTATATGACTCACAACTGACTTCCTTTTTCAGTTTGCTGATGAAAGAACACTGGCCCAAGGCTGGGTCAACTGTTAGCATTTTGCCACACTGAAAATTAACACAGCCCATACCATCCTGCAAATTAACTTTTATTATAGTAGTCAGTGTCCAGCAGCTGGTATTCTGTGTCACAGTGCAAATTTCTACTGCAGGGAAGGGAAGCTGTGATTATAATCAGTTGGGTTTATCTTGTTTTGCATAGGTAAAGTGCCACTGAAACTCATGACTACTGATTTGCATGAGACAGTCATACCTGCTGCTGAAGAGTGGCTGCTGAGATAAGCAGATTTGACTGAACTCCATTGCAAAAAACATCACTGTCTCTTTAACTTTCCATTGCAACCCATAATTCTATTTTTTTTTATTAGTAGTATCTTGTGAAGAACTATATCAAAGCCGCTATAAACATGAAGATCTGAGCTGATTCTTCATCCTTAGCTGTGGCAACATTCAAGGAATTGCCAGAGTATTTCCAGAGTAGAAGAGAGGCTTCATTATATTTCAGTGAAATTTTAAGTGTCAAAAAGCAAAAAGAAAAAAAATCTATGTGGAAACACACATATATATATATATTTTTTAATTGGTAAGCTAAATGATAGCAAGCAAAATTTCAACACTTCTCATTTGAACAGTGAATTGCCCCAATAAATGGCTTCCTTCCAGTTCCATGCTTCAGGAGCAAAACAGCAATGAGTTTGGTTTGTAACCCTGGAGTCAGATTTCTGACTGCTGGAAGTGTCCCCATTCCTCTATTGCTTCTTGTCAGCTGAGGAGGTGGAAAATACAGAATATTTATTAATAAATAAATGCTCACAATGGGCCACATTAAAAAAAAATAAAAATCATTGGTCTTGTGTCTCAGATCACAGGTGAAAGATTTTGCCCATAAGCTTGAAGTTAGCTATACTGCTGATGGCAGCTGTTCTGGATCCAGGCAGAGACAAGAAAGCTGTTCTACTATTTATCTACTGATAAATGCAGTCCAGCTATGGTTATGCATATCTGTAAGAACCTCATTGCAGATGTGCCAGTATTATTAGGCATTTACATTAGTGTTATTGAAAGCAAAATCTGCTTCATTATCTTTCTAGAAAGAAAATCACTGGTGATAATTAGCGTAAAGATACCTGCTTCTGTTGAAGTGAGCACAGTTTTTCAGTGTGTGGTGGTTCTGTATAGTAATGTCTGTCATCTGATAAATTACTTAATGGCTGGGGAGAAGGGGTGTTAATCATCATATATAAAACCTAATGAACAGCAATTGTATTAAAAAAAAATCTATGTAAGCAAGACGCATAAAAGCATGCTGTTTGAGGTATTAGCAACTGATGTGATCATGAGCAGTCATTTCCAAATAGAAGTCAGAGAAACAAGCATTCCCAGCTCATGTCTGAACTATTCATAAAAGAGAGATATTCAGGCAAATTAAAGACTAGTTTATGAAAAGTAAAACATTGTATCTATTACAGGGGAATAAACCAAATCCATGTGAAAGGTACCCTTTGTAGTGGAAATGCAGACCATAATGTCAGATTAATATGGACAAAATAGATGCTCTTCTGGGCACACCTGGTTAGGTGCCTAACTGCTTTTGTGTGAAAGGTTTTTAATACAATTTGAACTTAAAGTACATCACATTGTCTCACTTAGTGGGGCTAAATACAGTATGAAATACAATAATAGACTCACAGTAACTAATAAGTGCATATGAACACTTCTCCATGGGATATTTTTCTTTGTGTGTGGGAAGCAAGATAGAGAGGATGGATTATACTAATAAAAGCTATTTAGAGTCAAAAGAGCAAAGGGTGAAAAATATATTTCATTATCAAACCAGAAAAAAGCTTTCCATTATCACAGTAGTTTTCAACAAGGAGAAATGTTGAGTTTTACTGATGTTAAAAAAGACTACTTCATAAAAATGCCTCCAGTAGAAAGTAGTGAGACTAGCAAGACTTTTTTTCCCTCTAAAAGTGGGAGGGAAGTCTGATGAGAAAAACAGTGATGACAAATGGTATTTACTGCTCTCTCATGGCCCTGGAGCACAAGGAGCCTGCACAGTTCCCGCTGTGCCAGCCAGAGGGACTCTACCATGTTTTCAACAAGATCTGGAATGAGTCCAAAGGCTTCAATCACCATCTTTAAGTGCAGCAACATGATCTTGCACAGAGCAGCATTCTCCTGCAGCAGCACGTGTGTCTGTTTTACCTGAGCTCTTCTTTGCCAATGTTCATTGCTCGGTGCAAGCAAATAAAAAAGGGCTAAGCAAAAAATTTCTGACCTTTATTGCAGCGTCTGCAGAGTCGGTGGATATACAATGTGAATGACTGTGTGTAATCATTCATATGGTAAGGAAAAATAGGTTTCTTTCAGGTGGGAAAGGAAACTAACTCATTTCATTGCTCCATTATGTCTCCAAATAGCTTTAGGATCAAAACTTCTACAAAGCTTATTATATAAAAACACTGGAAAATATATCTTTTAAAATTAAAGGCATTTCCTTGATCAGGTTTTATCAGGATTTGGTCCTTCCAACTTTTTAAGACTCTTCTTTTAAAATCTGAAGCAATATTCAGATAATTAGAGATCAGTTTTTATTGAAGAAGGAATTTTTAAATCTCCTTAGTTTGTTTTAAAGCCATCAGATAGCTTGGATATTCTTCTGTCCGATACATGTTAGCAGACACTGATTCTGTCACTTTTGTACTAGCAATTAAACTGACTTCCTTAACTGTTCTCATAATAGTAACTTTGCATACTTTTAGTGTGAATTAATCTGAGGTACTAAAATAAAACTGCACAATATGATCACAATAAGTTCTAATTCTCATAGAACTGTTTGAAGCTACAAACACCTGAAAAAATTAAATGTGTCACTGAAATAAAGCTCACCTCATTTTCAATGTTGTATTTTCTTTCTAAACTGAGACTGAAAAAAAATATTACAGACTGTAGTCTGCAGTTATGCTGATGGAAACCTGCTCTTGATCTCCAGATATACAGTAAAGAATCTCTTTCCAAACCTATTACAGTGGAGCTGACAGAGAAGCATACAACTCTTTATTGTCTCATTTTTGAACAGATACTTGTAGTTAATATTTCTATCCCCAACAGACAGAATTATGCCTTTGCATGTGATAGTGAGCACTCAGTAGCATTTAGGATTGAGGTTTTCTTCTTTAAAAACCTTATTTTAGTTTAGTTTTTATTATTTTTTCTCAGTTTATTGCTTTCCCTTCTCAGCCCAAAAGGCATTAGGTAGGACCGTGCTGAGTCTAGGCTGCAGAGGGTGAAGCTCCGGACCTCACAGCCACAAAACCCTCGAACTATTTATTGCTAAAACCCTCAGTGAAGAAACCCCTGATAGCTCCATGGGGAGAAAAGAGCTAGGACATATCTTAAGTATTTGAGAGAGGTAAATCAGAGGAAAATAAAATAGTCACAGCTCTTGCAGTCTCCCTCTTATTCACGAGAGACATTTTTGGAAGTTGTGCAGCAGTGTTCATTCCCTGGCTAGGGAACCTTAAGCTGAGAGTAGGAGGGGAGAGACTTCTCTGATTCACTGTGCTTCCTCCTGCTTTGCACACGTGAACAGCCTCTGTCTGCACTGTCTTCATGCAACAGCCAGCAAACGCTGAACCTGACCATGTTCTTGGTACTTATTAACCAGATGACATCTGAGCTCCTTTCGGACCAAATTTTCCTATGAGTGACTGTCTGAAGTGAAGGGTAGCATGATGATGGAAATTCAAATAAGTTTTCGGAGGACATTATAGAAAAACTAAGAATCCAACTGAGTCCATCCACCCGGACATCTGGGGTAGTTCCCATTGCCATTACCTAGGGACATCACTATGCCTGGTGCAAATTACAGTTCATCAATGCTTCTCTTTGATTCAGGAGGGATGTCTGTTCCAGTGCTGTGCAGAGCTAAGGGGAGCTCACTGCTGGGGACATGGGCTGAGAGTTACAGAGCAAGAGGAGCAAAGCGTGAGTGAGGGGACAGAGCCAGATGCATCACTCTGGGTGGGAATGGAGAGGTGGCTGTGGGGAGAGGGAGAGCAAGAGTGAGAAGGGGGATTCCCACCACACAACCTGGACTGCTGGGGTGCTGAGGCTGGTGACAGAGCCCTCCTTCCTTGCTCCTTCCAAAAAATTCATCACACTGCCTTTTCTGTACAGTATGCATTATGGTCAAAGCAGACAATTTTATTCTAAGGAATGATACTGATTTACATCCTTTGAGCACTACATGATAAATCTATTGTGCATGTCATATTACAGCACTGCCATACACCGACTAATGTATAAGAAGAAATAAAAAATTCAGCTATCTGGCATCTCAGGTGGAAGCATAAAATATTAACAGGGCTTTGAAACACATCGCTGTACTCAGTAACAGCCTAAAAGTAATATTTTTCTCCTTCAGACATCCAAACCCATAAAACAATGACTATTTTGCCAGCTGTTGCAATAGATCTCAGAAGCACTAGAGTGAAAGCTCCATAAAGCACAACAGAGCACGACTTCAAGATTTTTGCAACTACTGAATGACTGTGACAGCTATTTCTCTGCTTTATTGTGTTCAGACTAAACATATGTGAAGAGAAATTGTGATATGTAACTAAATACATACCTAGCACTGGTATGGATTATTGGTAGCATTCATGCACTGTTGTCAAACCTATTCTTATTCTCTTTCAGACACTTGTATAGTCCTGCTCCGAAACATGATTAGGACTCAGTCTTTCTGTGTATTTTGTCTGCTAAAATTTCCATTTAACAGTCAGTGTTCAAGAAGAATGCTCATTTTCCTAAGCAACAAGTATGGGACCCTGCCTTGTCTCAGAGAGACCTTATTGGATATATTTGAACTGTAAAATGTCCCCTTTACTAGTAACACAGATTTTACAGTCTGTATTTTGGTCTCTGTCATTTCGTCAGTTTTAGTAATGAAGGAGAACCAAAAGGAGGTTGTTGGGGAAGGAACTACATATCTTGTATCTGTACACTCAGAGAGTGTTTGTACAGCTGAAGGTGAAAACAGAAGGGATCAGGAAACAAAGACTGCATTTACAAAGGCCTTTGATTTATGGGATTTTAATAAGTGTCTAGCTGCCTTACTCCTATTGATAGAATCAGAATTCCCCAGGCACTTAAAAAAACTGTCTAGGGGACCTTATTTCTGTCCTTGGACATTTATCTCTATCTTTATTTATTAAGGTAAATATATTTGAATATCTGGCTATACCTCATTTTCAAAATGATTGAAGACCAGATGGGTCACGGTTCATGCAAATTGTCCTGCTCAGAACTGCACAATTTGGTGTTGCCTAATGTTGATACTCTTTCTATTCTTGTGTGCCAAGTGCCAGTATCCCACCATGCAGTGCTCAGTGGGCTAGGTGTCCAAGAAAAGAATGTGCAGAATTTGGCCCATTAGGTGGGCAGCTGTCTAGAACATGAAAACTGAAAACCAGGAAAGTAAGTGAAAAGGCACTTGAGCATATAAATGCCCGACTTGGTGCAGCTGCTGAATAGGCCAGAAATCAGTGTCTCCTCTATGCAGAATCCAGGACCAGATCCCTGTCCATGCTGCCTTCTGCCTTTGAGTCAATAAATTTAAGCCAGTGCATTTTGTAATATTAGGAATTGCCCCAAACTTAAATAATTTAAGACAAGAAAATAGTAGATTTTTTTTTCTGTAAATGCTGCAAATTGAGAAGATCAAGATGTGAACCACCTCTGATTTCAGTTTTGCAAACCAGAAACTTGTCACATTTTGCGCAATCAAAGCCACACCCTTTTCCATTTAGCTCTGATTTATTAACTATAAAGCTCTCATATCATTCCTTCTTTCCACAGTCGCTGGTACTATCTACGGTTTCAGATGACATAAAAAAAAGCTTACCATGCCAAAGATAGCAGTGATTATAATTTTACTTTTTTAACACAGTTATCATTTTCACATTTCTACTTTCTGTGTTTTCCAGTTCTGGAATGAATCATACATATGAAAAAATAAAACCTGTCATATTAAGTTGGTCTTAGAACATGAAGAAAAAACATCCACCACACCCTGTGATTAATTCATTAATCCATCTTTCAACACAAGTAATCTAATGAGCTTGCAAACAAGAATATGACGCACACATGGCTCTTCAAATAGTGTTGACATACTGAATTTTTTAGATGCCTGCGATGCTCAGCCTTTCACTTGCTGCCTCCTGTTCCAGTAAGATCCAAGACCAGAACGTTTTTGCTCTCAAAGGTTACTTGGCGTGCAATGTGGAATGAGCTTGTGGTCCAAGACGGGTGCCAAGAACAGATCTCTTTGGAGAAAGGTGAAGGTGCTTCTAAATGACAGCCCTGAGCAGAGTTGACTAAAAAATATGCAGATTTTGAAAGACATAAGAGCTGTCATTTGGCCTTTTCATAGGCACTAAAATTCAATCAAAGGTTCAATAGCTCATGCCATATATATGTATTTGCATATGTGGAAATGAAGGAGAAGGGAGAGAAGCAGAGTGTCTGGTGAAGAATGCAAGAAGAGATAGGCCTGTCAACTCAGTTAAGAGAGCTACACCATGTCAAGAAGCCACAAAGAAGTGTGAAGTAAGGGTAATAGTTTGGTGGGGAGCGGGACAGAAGCTGAATTTTTTGCATGCCTATCGTCCTATTGAAAGGTAATCCAGAAAAAGTACACCATAAAAAACATTAGCATTCCATTAATAATGATACAATTAGCTTTAAATATTTCAGAAAGATCAGCCAGGTTAAATGGGCTGGTTTTAATCTGTTGTTGTCAAAGATTTTTGCCCTTAGGTTGGGTTTTTCCCCTTTTTATGTCTGACTCTGCTGTCATGTCACAAAATCTCAGAAATGGGACTGAGGAGAGTGTTTGGTAACCGTCAAGCTGTCATTGCACCCATATTCTCATTCCTTTCAGCTTATGGAGGTGCTGATGCACTGAATTGATCCTTGCATCATCCAACAGGGTGGACATTATTTTTTGATATTCACTTCTTGGCTTTTTGCAAACAATTTTTTTTTCACACAGATCGTGATATAAGTGGAAAATATTTATCTTTAATTTTATTTTTTTTTCCAAAGTTCAACCCAAAAAAGAATTTAGGTACTAGCTATGTTGTTCATTACCTCCTTTATTTTGGAAATATGTAGGGAACACAATCAGTTTATGAAAATTAAATTATCCCATTGACTGTTGAAAAAAGGGAAAGATATGAATATTACAGCAAAGACAAGGAAGCTGAACGATCTATCAGGTTTATCCATGTCTGACAGAATGCTTTTTTGTCACACCTATTACCTGTTTACTGGCTGGGATGGGTGGAGACTTGCATGGGAAAACACAGGTACACATTATTTATGGTGTAATGCTTGCATTGGTTTCCTGAATGAGCTGAATCAGAAAGCTCTTATGGGGTGGCCTTGTAGAAAATTATGGGAAAGGCCAGAGATTTTTGTTTATGTGGATTCAGTCATGCTAATTAAACAGCAAGAAGTGCATTGATTGGTTGAAAATGACCACCACAAGAGTAAATAATAAATAGACAGAATTTGTCCTGTAGAAGCTGCACAGTAAGGAACTTCCTGAACTTCCAAGAACAGAATCTGGAAGCAATCAGCATGCAATATGTATGAAATGTAAGCCTAGTAAGCGGCACTGTGTATCAAACCTCAAAATTCCTGTCTTTTGGGTAATCTTGAAGTTCCAACTATTTTCTTCTACTGCTGGGCTGGAACAAACAAACAAACAAAAATGTAGAAATATCAAGTTTTATGATTTTTACTAAAAGAAGTACAAGAGTAGTGAACCAAAATGTATTGAATATAAATAAGCAAAATGTTTTTTCTCCCCTAGTATGTTTTCACTAGAACAAAGTATGCTTTCACTGAACAGTCTCAGACTGGTATTTCTCAATAGAAAGGTTGTTCCTTTTGTAATGGTGTGACAAAGCCTTGTCGGAGATTTCATGTATATCCTGTTTGTATATACTACTCATATCAATAAGAAATATTGGAAGCCTAGCAGATGAAAATTCAGTGTGATCATTTGACTGAGGATAACATGAAGAAATATGGACAAAAACCAGTGTTACATCATTTGAATATCTACAAGGACTAGGAATCTCTTCAGGTTGCTTATATGACTACCCTGAGTGCAGTTATTAGGGATGTTTAATCCACAAACGGGTTCCATTTATCTGGTGTATTGGGACTGAGGTATCACATATTGTTGACCCATTCCCATACCTTGAAAGTGTTAAAAAAAAAAAAAATCCAGCAATTTTTACAAGCTGCAGAGAAAGCCATGCAATTTTCCCAAAGTTAAAGGTGCTCAGCAGTTCCTCTTCTTGCACAAAACTCCTTTCTAAATTCGATTAACATCTTATTTGATGTTTTGCAAAAGACCTGATCCCTAAAGGTTTAGAATCTGAAAGACAGATGTATAGAACACAAAATACACTGAGAAACATATAATAATAGTGAGCTCACTTGGATTCCTTTTTCTAATCATAAAAGTAGGCCCAGAAAAGTAAATGTGGGAAATACACTATTACTGTAAAGTCATATTTTTAGGAGCAAGAATTATTTTTTTTTTTAACTAAGGGTTATTAATATAGTGAATTATTATTAATATTAATTAAATATTAATATACTGAAGCATGAAAGAGGCTATTGTCTCCTGCTTATTTTATTACATAAATTACTGGCTAGTTAGAGGTATTTGGAAGAAATATAGATGCTTCCTTCCCAAGTCACATTTTCTCCCAAAGTTAAAATAGAAAGATTGGTTTATAGAGTGTTTGCAGTTTGCTTTTATTATGCACCTCTGGTTTTATAGCCTGCTATTTTATGATGTTCCATAAAACTAACCCAGAAGTATCCCACTGTGTTCTTATTAACCAAAAGTCTAACACTCTAGCCTTTTTTCCAGGCAATGCTCCTGCTGAAATTCTTGGGAATTTCAGTTAAGTAAAGACTAACTTCATACCATAGGATTTGGCTTTAAAACCTTCTTAGCTAATTTGACTTTTCCATTTGCTTCAGCAATTTTAATTTTAGGCATGCCCTACCACAACCAGATATGATGACAACATCTTTCAGAAAATAATACTTGCTTTGCTCCATTAATTTGCTTCCCTTAAAATCTTGCTGTGCACAGTTGTACCCCATATAAATCAGCTCATACTTTATTGGCTTTTACTACTGATGGACACTAGTTAACAACTCTTCCCACACATGTTTTTTAAAAAAAGGAAACACAGTTTCCAATGCCAATTAAACCAGGAATTGTTTTGTTTTTTTTAAATAACAACTAGGAAAAATGCTAAAACAATTATTTTGCTATTATAACAAGGTTTTCTTTCCAGGTTCAAAAAGTCCTTTGATGTGTCCTGAGGACTGTCCATTTTTCATTATTATGACTGAAAAAGCTGTAATGTGAAGTCTCCAAAATACAACTTTTCCTGATGTAAAATAGTTCTTTTTCATTAATGGTTTTGAGAAACTATATTTATGTCTCAGAAGGGGGATAAATTCACTTTGAGGAGCAGATCTCTGTCAGATTTCCCAGGTTCTGCTGTCACAGTGCCATGAAGCTCAGCCCTTGTGGTACTGTTCCTGTTCAGCTGGGGTCTGGCAGCAGACTGGGCTGAAGAAGGGATCACCTTATGTGTTATTAGAAACAAGGTTTGGATCATGAGGGGTTGGATTAGGACAGGCCAGTCACATGACACTGCAGGACAACCACACAATCTGAATTTATACTATGGAGCAGACCCTCCCCCTGTCCCTGATGTAATTCCTCCTTTTATTCCATCCTGGTTCCAATGCCACACAGAGCTGACATATTCCACAATGAAATGAGATAGCATTTCATTAATTACTGGAAAGCAAAATGGGAAATTACGCTCAATAAGCTTGACTGAGAAGTTTTTAAAATTACAAAATTGAAATAAATTTGAAAAAAATTTAAAAAGCAGATTTATTATTTTACTCATTACAATCAGGGATGTATCTTGATAAATGCTGAACTATTGAAAAGCACAAATTCCCTCATCTTCCAGGAAAGAGAGCTTTATGTGAGATACAACCTGCACATTATAGCACAATAAGAACCTCAGAAGTATTTAGCTGCTCAGTTCTCTATGATATACACGCAGCTTCTTGTGTTGTGCCTCTCTATCAGCGTGCAGGGACTTGGAAATCTTCCAGAAGTACCTTGCTGGTCTGTATTCTTCCTTTCCAGAGCAGAAGCTCCATGAGACACGCTTCTTCCCAAACAAGTGTGGTGAGCACTGGCCCCAGCTGCTGCCACGTCGCCCCCATAATGATCCTGCTTTGCACTCTTCAAAACCTGATAGGAAGACACCTTCCCTACAAGCTCAACAGGCTCCCTCCTTGCACACAAGAGTATGCCATGCCACCAAAGCCCATACCTGGAGTCCCAAGGCACACCAGCTTGAAAAGGGGGTTCAAAAAGACGAGATTCTAATTCTATCAAGGCGTAATTTTTTTCCTCCTCTCATTTCACCCTATGTTCAGAGGTCCCAGAGACTTTGTGGTTACTTTCATAGAATCATAGAATCTTTATGGTTGGAAAGGACCTCTAGGATCATCAAGTCCAACCTTCATCATATCATCTCTCTATCCACTAGACCATGGCTTCCAGTGCTACATCAACTTGTTTTTTAAACACCTCCAGGGATGGTGA
>JAAGNO010026396.1:0-20616 GCA_033439905.1 Ceryle rudis
CCTCCCTCCTTCCCTCCCTCCTTCCCTCCCTCCGGCACCTGCGGCCAAAGGCGTGACTTGGCGGCAGGTAAACGCTGCCTCCTCTCCCTGCCTGTAACCACGGCCCGGCACTTGCAGGGGAATTGGAGCCAGCGCTGCCGGCATCAGCGTCTGGTGGCCCACATCCCGCTGGGCCCCAAGGTGCTTCCCACTGAAGATGGTAGAAGGAGGTTTCGCCAAACTCTTCCAGAAAAGGTCGTTTTCCCCTTTCGCACAGAAATATCAGCCTCTTGGAAGCGACGAGCCAGAAGAGAAGGTGAGGATTGTCTGTGCCTCTTGCCTGGACCTGCTGAAACAGTTTGTGTAATTGGGGTGAATTTTATCTACTGTGTCTGCTTTGTCCCGCCGGTAACTTGACATTGCTGCCGCCGTGCTCTCGTCTCCGCACCGAGTCGGTCCCTGTACAACGGGGATGAGATTAACGATGTTTACCAGGCAGCCGGGTGAGATGGGGGTACTTGTTTCTATGCGATACTCCTGGGACGTATAGCTCGGGCCAAAGTCCTGGCCAGCAGCATTGTTCCCTGCACCGAGGAGGTTCAAAATTAATGAAACGTGTAGGTTAGCGGCTGTCAGCCGGGCCACGGGCGCTGTGCGAGGCTTCCTGGCGTGCTGGCACAAAATGCAAACTCTGCCTTGGCAGAAAGGTAAACGTGGAGTGGGGCTAAGCCTGTCCCCACAGGTACCCCCTGCCACCACTGCCGGGCACTGGTGGTTGGGCTGTGACCCCTCGGGCTGTGCTCTGTGCTGTTGCTGCTGTTGTTATTGGTAACGGAATGGCCAAGAAGAGCTTTAGCTCAGACCTGCTGAGCCTACTTCGATATAGTGCTTGCTTTTCTTGAAGAATGAAGGTGTATGAACAATGATTTCCCTCTCCCTGCTTTCACTACCTCTCCTCAGTGCGGATGGACCAAAGAGTTGACAGTGGTGGTTTAGATGACACATTTGCTGTTCTCCTTGGTTTTTTTACTACAAAACTTTCAGGTCTGGGATTATCTTATTATCACGTTTGCTCAGCACAGAGATTTCCACGGCTCAAGTCCCATTTTTTTCTCCCTCATGACAGATTGGTTGGGTGCCCTTCCACATAAACCCAACTTGTCCAATCCCTACGGCATGCAGGGTTAGCCCTTAACCTAGTCCCAACAAGCACCATCCACACACTTTGAGATACTCCTTTTCCACAACTGACTGAGACCTTTTCTCAGACACCATTTCAGCTAATCCTCTTTTCTCCTCTGAGTCTTGTCTTTCCACTGTGGGAGTTGGTCAGTGCTACAGGGAGAAAAAAATTAGACACTGAACTCTTACTCTATACACCACACAGTGCGTTGTGTGATGCTGCTCTACAATACTCAAACATAGCTCAAAATCCCAGGAAAGGAAGATCTTGATGAGGTTACAGAAAGCGTCTGTAATCTTGCTTTGATGGGAAGCTGAGATTTCTGGTCGCACGTAGGCAGGAGGCCACCAGCAATTAGCTGGTTTGTTCTTTGACGGTACAATTTCTGTTGCATCCAAATTAAACAACAATATATATTTAGTTCCAAATATAAACCCTTCCTGAATTTTAGCTCTGGTCTTGCAGTGTGATACGTTTGTACCAGGAAAGGGAAACAACCAGTGTTTTGGCATGGGAAGTAGCGATAGGACAACGGGAACTTGATCAATCCAGAACATATTCTCACGTTCTGATTAAGGCTGCTAAATGACTCACATTTCCTCTAAGGATGGTGTTTTGCTTCTTCACTTGAAAATAGCTGCAGAGCACTTTCAGTTGTATAGATCTTAAATATTTTGGTCAAAGGGCTGCCCTGGGCCTCAAAGAGGTGGGTCCAGGTGACCTGACGGGACTCAAGCCACAATAAATACATGACCTGTGGGTTGTGGAGGAAAAGCCCCAGTGCTGGTGGCTGCAAGGCGTTGGGCAGCTCACAGGCTTGGTGATGGTGCTGCCTGGAGAGGGCAGAACAGTTAAGTTTCACATCAAAGCACAGGCACAGCCTGTGTCTAGACTCTGCCGTATACAGTTTCAACTCTTTTTCTACAGTGGCCTGTTCAGAATCACAGGGAATTCTTGTGGTGCCGATTGGTGTTTTATGAGAACTGTGTGTTTCCTGCAGAAATCTGAGGAACATCCAAAGATTTCCCTTCTGAGCTCGTGCGTGTGTACGTGTGTTTGTGTGCACATGTACCTGGGTGTCTATGTGTGATGGAAAGTGGGAGAAAAATCTGTGCCCTGCATGGGTCACATGTCCTGTTCCCTTTGCACTTACCAGGGTCACCCCTGTAGCGCCCAGTGAACCCAATGGATACAGCCCAGGGCAGGTTTCCAGCGGGGCTGCAGCTCTCCACTCCCAATAGTTTTTAACCTGATGAGATGGTGGGGTTTGTAGCACTAGCCAGGGCAATCTGTCTTCATGCTGTAGGGTGGCCACATTTCCACACGCAGTGCCACTGGAAGAAGAGTTTGTCATGCAGATCTACTGGGAACCCACTGGGGACCTGCTGTGATTTAGGGGCTTTTTCTCTTGTTAGCTTTAGAAAGAGATGGCTCCTACCCCCACGCACATCTGGGTAGTTGATTTTAATGCATTAAGATCTTCTTCAGGGTTTCTTCAGAGCTGGTAGGACTTTTCCATTGCAATTATTCCATCTTTCCTCATCAAAACCCCTATTTATCCTTTCCCCCACAACTCCTGATCTATTCAAGATTCAATAGCCATGTGACAGGTATTTCCCAGCCCTGTCCTATGTTCAGGGCTAAATTACTATACCAGTTTGGCTCAAAGCTTTTTTATATTTCAGGTTTCATACCAATGAACATTTATTACCTGGAGAGTTTCACTGGCTCCTTATCCCCCTGGATATGCAGAGTATCCTTATCAGAAACAGTTTATTACCATGCAAGTACCTATTTTTCGCATATGCCCTTAAAACAAACTAAATAGTGCAGCTTTCCTTCCAGGGGAACAAAAGGAAGCCCATGGGATTGCCTCTGCATGGCCATGACACAGTCTCCACTTGCACACGTCTGTGTTTTCAGCCTCTTAGAGGTGTCAAGCCCAATTTCTTGCTTCTGAAAATTTTCCAGCAGGCAAGGAGTTAATTCCCTTCCTCCAGCTGCTACGGGTTCTTGGGAAGAGAACTGCAGCACCCCCCTCCCAGGAGACCTTACATACAAGGTGGTCTTAAACCTCTTGGGTTTATTTCTGGGGCAGGGGTAGGCAAGGGGGCTCCTCAATGGGGGTCAGTGTCAGATGTGGAGCTGCAGCGACTGGGTTTTCCTGCAGCAATGGCATTTTTCAGCTCAAGGGGCTTTACTTTAGATTAAAGGGAGATGGAAGATCTCTTTTTTTAATTAAAAAGCCAAGCTTGAGCAGGAGAGCAGTGGGGGTGAGAGGAGGAGGGTGTGCAGCTGGGGGCAATGAGCCCACAGCTTGGGTGCTGCCCACCCTGCCTGAAACAGACCCCTCATACCCCTGGGGGCAACTTAAAATCCAGGGAGCAGTTTTAAAGCAGGTTTTCTGAAATATTCTTTGTTTTTTGGACAACCAAAGTATCTACTTTGAGGCTTCTACCTGCAGCCTGGGAGACCAGAGGCTTTATTTCATGTAGAAAGCCTGTGATTCTGCAACAGATGTGTGATGGGGGAGGGAGGGACAGTGTGTGAGGAGCTGAAACCTCAGCGACGGGTGGGAAGTGGCTGGAGGGTTGGGTAAGGAAGTCCAGCGAGGCAGCTCCTCACTTGTGGGGCTCTGGTTTGCTCTGGGTGGTTTCTGCACACTGCCTGCACCCCTGGATCGCAGCTCCTGTCTGCTGTGTGCACCAGAAAAAGGAACACAAAGGGCTTTTGAGGGAGTGGTTCGATTGATTTTTGTTTAGTAAGGATGAGGAACATACAAGCAGAGGGTTTCTGTTCAGTGTTTTAAAGAGCTTCGTGTTAAACTAAATAACCCAGCCCGTTCTGACCAGATGACGCTGCATCAGCTGGTCCACAGTAACCTAAAACGAGGTGAAAGAATATGCAAAAACCTCAGCGCAGGCAGAGGTGGGGGAATCCTGAAAAACAATCTTTTGGGCCTTTTGCCAGAGAGTTACAGACAGGGCTCTGTGCTCTGCGGAACAGCCCACACCTTCTGCCCTCCCACATGGGTTGTTTCGGGGTGCGGAGGCAGCGGGGCAGGGATGGGCACGCTCTGAGGTGTGCTGGGGCAGCCGCTGCATGGCTCCCAGCCACGGCCAGCTGCTCTTTACAGCCTCCAACATCTCCTGTTCTTGCAAAGAATAGAGAAATTCAGAACTTATTTATTTATTTTAACTTTTCCCTGCCCTGCTGTATGGGGTTGTACGCTCTTGGGCTCGAGACATGCCTAAGGATGAAGGTTAGAAATGTAAATGGCTAATGTTGATAGCCCACGGCTGCTTTACAGTGTGAGCAGAAACGAAAATAATATACAAAAAGAGGTTAGTTTGGGAAGGGGTTTGCTCAGGGCACTGCCTGGTGCCTAGTAGAGGTGGGGTGAGATGTGTTTAGGGGCAATGGGACTCAGCACCAGAAGCTCCTTGTAGGGGAGAGGGAGGGAGATGGGGCTCCACTGTTGCATTCCAGCATGTGCTTCGCTGGAGCTGCTTATCTGGTAGGAAAAGCTGTGCCACCTTCATCCAGGGGAAATCACTTACAGGCGTAAGCTAATCAATGCAAATTAACTCACCCCAATAAAGCTGCTCATTCCACCACAGCCTGCAGCTGGGAGGGGTGTGGAGCTGCCACCATTTGTATCGACCCGGGGCTCAGGTACATCCATTTGCTCTTGTTGTTTGTTTCCTCCACACCTTTTTAAAAGTAAATATTAATGATAGACCTGGGCCCTGGCTTCCTCTGCTCTGGGGGCTGGAGGTGCCTCACCCCTGTACCCAGGTCTCTTCCTGCCCTCCAGCTCTTTTAATTAAAATTTAAACCCTTTGAGGCAGGCTGTACCTTGATAGCTGCAGTGTCCCCAGCAGCACAGAGGAGCCTGTGGAAACCACGTTAACCATCTCAGTGTTGAATACAAGGTACATGTTGAACTACAACAGCCCTGTATTTTCTTCCCAGCAAGTCCTTCTATCTCCTTAGATGCAAAGTCCTTCATCTGTTTAGATGTGTGGGTGGCTTTTGGCCTTGTGTGATCTGGAGGTCAGCAAAGTTACAGGGAAGTAGTGAATTTGTACAAGAAGGACACACAAGGAGGAATGAATAACCACTTTTAATCATGGAAGGATGGTTTTTTGTCCCTTCTAGGTATGCGTGTTAAGGAAACGTTGAGATAAGAGTGTTGTCCACTGGTCGTGTGCCTCAAGCCAGCAGACAAATATCACAGCTTCTTTGGGTGAAATGTAGTCACCAGCATGAGGGAAATGTGGAATCAGAAAAAAACCTTGGAAATCTTGAGCAAATTGCTGGGGTTTTGGAAAGGCAAGTTGTTCCTGGGGCAAAATGCCTTTTAAGTGAGCAATGCAGAGACCAAGGGGTCACAGCAAACCCTTTGTGTTTCTGCCTGGAGCAGGTCAGTGCCAGTATCTTCTGTGTCTGTAGCTGTACTGTGGGTCAGTAAACAGCAGTGAAAAGGGGGCTGCAACATATGGAAGTGGCAAAAGCCTGTTGAAGGAGCAGGTCTTAGAGATGCTCCTATCTCATCTGCTATGAGCTCTCCAGAAGCCATAAGACAGACACCAGTGCTGCAGGGCAGCGTGAGTGAATGGCCAAAGAGATTGGCTGTGTTTATCTTGGGCTTTAGATTGCAAAACACTGGATGTTCCTAGAAACCTCCTGAATAGTCCTAGAAGAGCTAATTATCCAGATACCTCTTCAGGCACCTCTGAAGTCCTCCAAACTCAATTGGTCAGGTGCTGATGAGCTGGGCTTGATCTCTGGGTGCTGGTAGCAGGCAGCCAATGCCAAATTCCTCTCACCCTGCTGAGCAAGAGCTCGCTGTGGGGCTGAGCCCCACGCTCCCTCCAGATCCCTCTCTTAATGATCATGTGCTCTTGTGCTTTATGAGTGAAAGTAAATGGGAATGGATTTTCTTGTCCCTCAGGAAAGGGAGGTTTCTCCCTCTCTGTACTTACCCCGCAATAGTGGTCATGCCATCTCCATTGCATGCCTGGCTGAGACTTCAGGGGATGCTGCTGCTCTGGAAAAAGTGTTTTGGAAAAGAGGACAAGGGATCTTGAAAGGAAAGAGAAAGGTTGGGGTGCTGAGGCTTGGGGTGCTCGGAGTTCAGCACAGCCCTCAGGATGCCTCGATGGGGCAGGAAAAGTTTGTCCTGCTCAGAGGTGTTTGCAGAGCCAGCCAGTGGAGGAAAACAGCCATGGAGATAGGAGAGTAGACTTTTGCTTTCTCTCACTGGCTCCAAGATGTTTCTAGTTTATGTTCCTGTTCATTCATTGTGTCTTTAATGAGGGAAAAGGTTTTTTCCCTTGTTCTGAGCATTGAGTCTTCAGCGGGCTGTGGGACACTGGCAGGGAGAAATGCTCATGTTGAGCACGACACCCACAAAGAGCAGAGCCCGGTGTGATTTTCTGACCAGGCAATGCTGTGTGCTTCTCTTTTTGGTAATCCAGCTCCAGCCTTTCTTCTACTACAAGAATGTGCACCTGGCTTTGAGGCTGTAATAAGGATTAAGTGTTTTAGCTGACTGTGAAGTCACATAGCTGGCAAAGTGAGGGAAGGCAATGGGATTAAGGGAAGAAGCAGATGCTGAAATGCTTTTGTTAACTGTGCTCTCACCTAACGAAATTGTTTTATCTCGTTTACGCAGCCCCACGAGGAGTGTGAGCTGAAAATAATTGAGCAGGAGAAGGAGGTGACAGTTCTGCCCCCGAAAGATGCGTGTAAATACCATAAAGAAGACTTGGCAAAAGCTTTAAATGTAAGGGAGTTTTATAGGTCTTTGTGAAAACAGCAACACTGTCTGTCACCTGACTATGGGAAGAGACTGAGCAGCAAAATTGGTCTTAGGTTTCACGTGCAAACTCCTGGCGTGCCCAATTCCTCTGCCTTTACAAGGGCCAAGCCTCACATTGGCTGTGCTCGAGCCTCAGCATTGCGTATTTGTGCTTTGCTTTGTCCCAGGGCAGGATTTCACCTAAGTGAGCAGCTCTGTGAGCTGCAGGAGAAAGAGTTTAATTGTCCAGCCTGGCAAGCAAAGCCAAGGCTGGCAGAGGATCCCTGGGTGCAGGCTGCACAGCTCACCCACTTGAATTATTGGCAGCTCCTTGGGCAATGCTCTGCACATGCACACAGCACTTTTCCCCCTCCTTTTCGTAGCAGGTTTCATTTCAGAGGCACAAGTCATCATATTTATTGTCTTAGAGAACTTCTCAAAGTCTTGCTTGTAGTTTGAATTGTTAGGTAGAAATTCAGCTCACCATCCCTACCCCAGGCCAACAGCAGAGGTGTTGCTGTCACTTGGTTCAGCTTGTGCTGAGACCTGTTTGCCCATCTGAAGCTGGGACATCAGCCCTGGCAGGGGTGTTTGCAGTGGCAGCGCCGGCCGCTCTGCCCTGGCCCCACTCCAGCTTCCCCACAGCAGGGATGGAGCTGGAGGGATGGCGAGACACTGGGGCTCAGGAAGGAAGCTCCAGTTACTCAGCGTGCACTGGAGTTTGCCCATGGGAAAGGAAACAGTCTTGTGATGTAACACTCGCTTAAGCCCATGTATGAAAAATAGATGGAAACTTAGAAAGGCTGAGTCCCCACGACCAGGGAATTCTCTTTGAATTTTATCAAGGTATTTTATTTTTACTTTTGTTTTTGTTCTCTAAATGTACAGTGAAACCAGAAACTGATTCTATCCCTTCTGATTTTAGATTTTCAACTTGTCATCTATTGTACAATTTTGCAACTGTGAAAATAATTTTTGATTTTTATTAACTTGTGCTTACTTTAGGGGTTTCTGTGACGGTTGATGGTAAAGTTGATTAGTTTAACAAAAATAAATACCTAACCAGGAAAACAATAGAGAGATGTTTGGTTGTTTTGGGTTGGGGTTTTTTTTTTTTGGGGGGGGAGGCAGGGGAGACTGAACCACAAATATCTTGCCCAGTCTATTTAACATAACTTTGTCTTAAGAAGTTTTCTATAAGTATTTTATTTACAGTCTGTAATGCTTGGGGTGTTCAGTTGTTCTGTTGTTTGTTTGGGTTTTTTTTTTTAAACTTCCCTCTAGGTTGACTTACAAACTGGACTGTCTGAGTCTTCTGTGCTGCAGCGCAGGTTAAAACATGGCTGGAATGAATTTTCAGTAGACAATACAGAACCTATATGGAAGAAATATCTAGACCAGGTAAGGATTTTCTGCACAGATTCTCATTCCCTGGCTAGGTTGCCATGAATGTGTCTCTACCTTGAAATATCCAGGGTTTCTACATCTACGGATTCAGCCTTGGGACAGCATCCTGGAAACAGAAACTGTCTGTTCCCCCAGGAAAGCCATTGTGAGATTCAGATGTGGGGTTATTTCATGTGAAGATAACATCTTAAAATGAGAAGAAACCTTTTTATCTCCACCCAGGCCACAATCAGAAGTTGTAGATCAGTGATGTGATTTCTGGAGTATATTTACTGCCTTTGAGGCAAGTGATAAAATCATAAAAGGTTTGAGGCAAACCAGTAGCAGCTGAAAGCCATGCTGATTCCAGTTCCCCCAGTGAAGGAAAGGCCTAAACCTCCAGCACCAGCAGAGGCAGTAGAGCTCAGGTGAGCGTTGGTGTCTCTTGTTACCAATACATCAGTGACAGACACCTTCCTACACGGTGCCAGCTGCTGCGAGGAGCCACAATTTCAACCCCACTGCCCCAAAAAGCCAGGCAGAAGGTGGTATTTGCTGTCTTGGTTCTCTCCAGATGAGTTATCCTTAAGTTTTGCTTTTATTAACTGGTTCTCGCTGATTTAGTGTACCTTTCACTGCTCTTTTAGAGCTTTCAGCCAAACAAGAAGGGCTTTTTTTTGTTGACTGTTTATTTTCAAACAGCAATTTGATTTTCTTCTTGCTTAGCTGGATTATGAAGATTTTACTTGCTCTGAAAGAATGTTTTTATTGATTATCCCTTTTATTCCTATATGATCAATATTTTTAAGCACTTTGTAATTATCACTAAGTCTCTTCAAGGATTCTTTTAGTCTTAAAAAGACAGATGGTGCACTTTTTTTTTCCCCTAGTCATCCTTAAAAGCTGTTTCTCTGACGGGAACACTGAACTCTTTAGTGTGTTTCTGATCCTTCTGCAACCTGTTGCGCTCTCTGGAAGAGCTGCTTGCAGTTCCACGTTCACACCTCTGTACTTGAGCATAACCCCTCAGCAGGCACTTGTCGTATCTTCCAGCTGCTATTTTTGTAAAGCATCTCCTTCGGCCCAGTCTTTCTAAAGAGAAATAGAGGGAATTTTCACCTTTGGCTTCAGCAGGGAATAAATGTAAACCTTGGCTTTCCTACCACGAATCACTGTGCTCCTGTTAGCCAAAACAAACTGTCTTGTCTTTGCCTGGCAGTTTCCTTGCATCAAATCTCACATTAGCTAAACTGAGGCAGGAGAAATGTGCTTAAAATTGAAAGCAGTGGGGCTCTGACTCCTGCAGCACTGGGTACAGCGCAGAGTTTAGCAGATTAATTAAAGAAGGAAAAAAAAAATAAAGGAAGAAAGAGGATTTCTGGTTTTAAATTCTAAAAGAACAATAAAGTTTTTGTCTGTATCTGTCGTGCCTCTAAGGAGCTTTTAGTCAGCCCTTTGCCTGCCTTCTGTCTGGGCACAGGAATGTCGCTGTCGTGAGCAAGGAGGGTCCCTGCAGCAAAACCATGTGGCTAATCCCTTCTGATAAGATCTGAGGCCAGCTCAGCTTTGGCAACTCTGTATTTAACTTTATATTGCTATTTGGGTTTATTTTTCCAGTTTAAAAACCCCCTCATCCTCTTGCTGCTGGCTTCTGCCCTGGTAAGTGTCATCACGAAAGAGTACGAGGACGCCGCCAGCATCACCATGGTAGGTGGTACATCTCCTGCAACCCAAACCTTGTCTCTCTGAAGCTGGTGTGCCCACACTTGTAATGCCTCTTTGTTCGCAGGCAGTGCTCATCGTGGTCACTGTGGCCTTCATCCAGGTACGTCAGCTGGAGCTCGGCTCTGTGGCCAGGGCTGTCATGAGCAAGCCCTCTTGTGTAACTTGGCTTTCTTCTCCTTTCTCCTTAAAAAGGAATATCGTTCAGAGAAGTCTCTGGAAGAACTGAACAAGCTGGTGCCCCCTGAGTGCAAGTGGTGAGGCATGCCTGCTGCGGTGGGGTTTTGCAGGGTTTGGGTTATGAGGGCAGAGCTGATGGGTGAAGAAAATTACTTCAGGTTGTCAAGCATGTGATGAGAACCCGGTCCCTGGAGGGGTGGCACTGTATGGTGCAGCTGTGAGGCACAGTGAAAGGGGATGAAATAACTCTGATTTTTAACACAGGCACCCAGTGGAATTGGACAAATGCTGAGAGACAGGAGGGTCCTAGACTGTCCCAACTCCACACCCTCCATAAGGGTCCCTGCAGCCTCTCACATGCTGCTGACTCCCCATAAAAAAAAAAAAAAAGCCTCACTTGTGTATTTTTTCTGGCTTTGGTGTAGTTTTGCCCTCAAGAGATTGCCATAAAAAGGCTTATGAGTAGAGGTGCCTGTGGCTGGGTTTCCTCAGCCACACCTGCCCGTTGCTGTGCACTGGTGCCGGGCACTGGCACACCAGGCATTCCGGTGCAGGTCAGGCACACATGAGCACAGCCGTGCCATGACCCATGGGGCAGCTGTAGGGTGTATCGGATACCACTGCCCTGACCGCTTTGATGTGTGGTATCGGTACTTTAGAGCACGAGAAATGCTTTTCCTATTTATCTCTTTGCGAACCAGTTTTGTCACGGCCAACGTAAATAAGCTGTGAGGCTCAGAGAAACTTGCACTGCAAAAGCAGCATGGGGTTTTCTCCTGGTCCAAAGTTCACCTGGGTCTGGATCTCACAAACGTCGCTGTTTGCTCTTGATTTGTTTATGATATGCCACCATAAGCATCTAGCCACTTCACGGTTTTAATTATTAAAAGTACAGCCAGTGAAGTGGCAGACCTTTAAAAAGCTTCTTTTTAGGTTAAAGAAGCCACATTTTGTTATTTGAAGCAAGAGCCATGTGGGAAAAACACGCCTTTGTGTCACTCCAGTCTACTCTCCAAGTACTGTTTAAGTTACAAGTCTTCTGTAACCTGCCCATCTGTCTATAAATTCAAACTGAGCCCAAACTGAAAATAATCATCTCTCCTCATCTTCATGAAGATTTTATATTCTTATTTACATTGGAAGCTCTTTGGGGCAGGGAAACTCTTGCTGTCTTGCCAGTCACATCCCCAAGCTTGCAGAAGGAATAAAAAACCCACAGCCTTGTTTCCTTTTTGTTTTTGTTTTTTTTTCTCCCCATTTGTCTCATGTAGCCTAAGGGATGGAAAACTGCAGCATCTTCTGGCACGAGAGCTGGTGCCTGGGGACATCATCTATCTGTCTGTCGGTGACAGGGTTCCTGCAGACCTCAGGCTGATAGAGGTAAGTCCAGCTACACGTACAAGAGCCTGTTCAAGAGATTTCTTTTCTTAACAGGGCCAGAAATGCACCTTTTTAATTAGGTTACAGATCTGCTGGTGGATGAATCCAGTTTTACTGGAGAAGCTGAGCCTTGCAACAAGACTGACAGTGTCTTACTGGAAGCCAGAGACATAACCACATTGAGCAATGTTGTTTTCATGGGGACCCTGGTGCGATATGGGAAGGGAAAAGTGAGTCCTGTCATCTTCAATCTTTTCCCTCAAAATTAGTCACAGAATCTCTAGGGTTTTTTTTCTTTTTCATCTCCATCTCCTTAATTTTTTTCCCTTCTTTCCAGGGCGTAGTTATTGGGACAAGCGAAAATTCCCAGTTTGGAGAGGTGTTCAAAATGATGCAAGCTGAAGAGGTAAAGAAGTGTCAGTGTCTCTCTGGAAATGATGGGTGTTCTGGATGGAAGTTTGTGAGGAGGAGCAGCTCCAAGACCTAATGCACTGGGCTCATTTCTGTTTCTGCTACAAAATGCCTGTGCCATTGAGGGACACCGAAGTGCTGTATCCAAAATAGAAAGCTATAAGCAGAATTTAGGCTTTCAGATATTTCTCCCCTCTCAAGTTTTCACTATGTGTATAAGATTTTACTTCTATACATGCCAAAATGTAATGGCCAGAGCTCTGAGCTAGCACAGATAAGGGTCTAGAAACCAGTTAACTCTTGATCCGTTCATGCAAGAAATCACAGCAAAGCAGGAGGAGACACTTCTGGGTAATGTATGTGCAGAGCCTCTGGGACAGAGGTGAGGGTCTGGACTCTTCATCCCTGCCCCTGAGGCTTTGCACACACATTATCCAGTCTTGGGCTCAATCAGTAAGATCCTTTTTAGAATTTAGCCCTTATTCTGTGTCTGCCTTGGTTCCCCAGCTATAATTGAGTATAATTCTTCTTTCTCCTGCTTTTTTTGCTTGTCTTGAGTGCACTGAGGTAGAGACTCTCTCCCTGCGGGACGGTCTGCACCCAGCAGACCCTGTAGGGGACCACAGCACTGATAACCAGGACTCTGTGGGTCAGTCATCCTGGGCTCAGTGTCATCATCTTATCTTGTGTAACAAGCAAAGAAAAACAGCTCTGCTCTAATGTTTCCAGACTCCCAAAACACCTCTCCAGAAAAGCATGGACAGGCTGGGGAAGCAACTCACTCTTTTCTCCTTTGGCATAATCGGTGAGTCGGGTGCGATGCTCCTCCTTGCATAGTCAGCTGTGAAAGCTGTCTGTGCTCCAGGGCCACTTGTTTCAAAAGTGCTTGTTGATGTGGGTTACCTGGACTTTGGGGGTTCAAGCAGAGACACCTCAGAAAGATTTGGGGATATTTTTGAATATTCAGTTCCCCAACAACAGTTAAAGCAGATTAGAGACTTATTAATTTCTTGAAGTTTTTTAACCTGATTGTTTTCCCCCACCAGGTTTGATAATGCTTATTGGCTGGTTACAAGGAAAGCATCTCCTCAGTATGTTCACAATTGGAGTCAGGTGAGGACAGGAGAGCACCTTTCTCTTTGATTTCTAATGAATCGCATCCCAGGGACTTCCCTGTTCAAAACAGTGGACATTTCACAGAAGAGAACTTGAGTAAGACCCTTCATAAATACAAGTTGATTTTGCACTGGTGAAAGTAATGTGAGCTTTACAACAGAGTTTAGTAGAAATAAACCAAGTTCGAGGGTTTATTTAACTCTGGAAATCAGTATTTTGAAAATGTTCACTGTCTTTTCCATGTCATCCTGCTGTGGGTGTCCTTTCCTATCTGTACCATGTATTTAGTGGGAGTGTAGCAACAGCAAATATTCCTCTTTTCTGTTGTCACTGGATTTACATCTAAAGATTGGAATGCACACTTTATGTGGCATAAAAAGCGTGCACAGCCTTCTAATCAAACATCATAAACCGTGTGGTTTTAGAAGTGCCCATAAAACATGTGGCTTAGTGTTGACATGGCTCTAAAATTAATCCTTTTTTTTTTTTTAAAAAAAAAAAAGGGGTATTCTATAGAAACAAAACCAAAAACATGGATGAGGAGACCACAGTGAAGCCAAACTGGCTCAGTACCCACCTTCCTGTCTCTTCTGGGGGGATGTGGTGGGGAAGAAGTGCAGTTAAGTCTGAGTTTTGAACAGTGGCCTATGGTTTTGAGAGTCCTTCTTGGTTGCTTTTTGCACACCTAGATGTGTTCAGAGTTACCCAAGGAATAACTAAGGGACACATACTGACTGTGCAGCACGGGAACATCTGGGGAGCTGATTCTGTCTTGCCCTAGGTGGTACCCACATGCAAGACAGAAGATGAGGGGCTGTGTGCGGCCAGGAGCCAGCAGCCAACGTGTGAGGTGTGATGCCAAAGAATATTCAACTTCCATCATCAAAAAGTTAAATAAATGAAATGAAATCCAACCCCTAAATCCCTACTTAGCCAGAAATTAATGCTCTTTGGCAATGTAAAGAAGAAAAGTAATTGCTTTGTCAAAATCATCCAGAAAATGGTTGAAGGGCTGGATAAATATCCTGCTTTTGTATTTAGAGTGTGCCAGGAGTCCTGGTGCTCAGCACTGCACACTCCTGTTCAGCTCTGTGTGTATAAGCAGGAAAACTCACCCCATGGAAATGTCCCCTTGGCACATTTTGGTCGGTACCTGTAGTTTGACCCCTGTGTTGAAGCTGTTGTGTCTCTGCTGTCCCCAGCCTGGCGGTGGCTGCCATCCCCGAGGGCCTTCCCATTGTGGTCACTGTAACGCTGGTGCTGGGTGTTCTCCGGATGGCCAAGAAAAGGGTGATTGTGAAGAAGCTGCCCATAGTAGAAACCTTAGGTAAGGCTGCAAAGGGCCACACAGCTTGGTTATCTGCCAGGCTTCAAGATCTGAACTGAACAGCAATGGGCTGGCCAAGTGAGTCTTGGTCTGATTAAAAAAATAAATAAATAAATTTGGGTATATGCTTCACAGGCCAGAGCAACCCAGACTTAAATACATTTTCTACCCTGTGCTTCTCACCCTTTTGCTTTTGTTTTAGTCATGTTAATACAGGCAGGTGTTGGAATGGTGCAACCCAGCCCATGGCATTGGCTCATGGAGAGCAGAGCCCCTCTGCAGACATACAAGCCGGGCTCAGCTTCAAGGCTGGTTTCTTCTTCCTCTCCATTCTCTGGGATAATCCTGCAGGTCCATCCTGCCCACTTCTTCAGTGTCTGGCCAAAAACCTCAGCAGCTCCTCAAGTTGAACCTGGTTGCAAAGCTAAGACCATTTGTCCTTCTGCAGCCCATGTGGGCATCTCCCAATGAGTCATGGAAAATAGGGACAAAGAGGGTGGTGAGAAGGCGTCCAGCCCATCCTCACAACTGCAGGGCACAATGAACTGTAAGGAAATTATTATTCTGCCTTCCCTTATCTTCAAATTGGCCCTTCTCTCCAGGTCACTCTATTCCAGGCTTTGCTATTCTGATCTTGGTCAGTAGGGCCATTATAGGAAGGAGAAGACATGCTGTGCATTTAGCACCGCTCATTAGAAGTACAATAAAGGCCAAGCCTGGCCCGTGCAGTTACAAATATCTGCTGCACAGCCGGATCCTTCAGCTAAACTCTTTGTTGGAAATGCTGCTATTGTTTGGCCTGCCCTTGTTTGTTCTGCAGTTAAGTAATCTTATCACCCTTATTTTATGGTATCTACCCTGACCCAGCACATCTGAAATGGTCTTATCTCGGGACGAATTTCGTTCTGGAAGAGCTGCGCCCAAACAGGCGTAACTGCCAGATGCTGGCTACGCTGCAAGACGTTCCCAGCACAGCAAAAACTCTGCTTGCCCACCTACTAACTGTGCTGTGTCTCTTAAACCTCTGAAAAGGAGAAAAATAATCCTTCTTGATCTGATTCTTTAATAGTAAATAACTAAAAATATTGAAGGTGAGAGCTTGGTTCTCTGCTAATCCTTCAAAACTGTAATTAATTTACTTGCAGCCCAATCTGCTTTATTGTCTCCATCCTGTAAACAGGGTCTGTGCCCAAGCCGTGTGGTCATCTCCAGAGCCAGGAAAGATATTCGGAGTTAGGAGGGAGCTGGAGTCTAAGTAGTTTTTGCAATAAAGTAATTTTTCCCCTTTTTGGCAGTAGAAACTGGCCCGAATGTGGTGACTCCCCTGATTCACACCTTTGCTCTGTTGGGGTGTAAATGAGCTCTGGAAGAAATGTGCTTTACTGAGGCAGGATTGGCACAGAGCAGAGCACGAGTGGGGCAGCTCCTGCTCTTAGCTGGGGATTTTAAAGTATTTTTTTTGTAAGCATCTTTAACGCATCCACCCTCACGTCCTTTAGGGAAGGGCTGTTATTCCTGGCTTAGAGAAGCCAGGGTTAAATGGCCCGTCTGAGGAAGCATGTGGCAATTTGCTGTGCCCTTGCAGAATATGACAGCTGCTCTGTTGTGTGATATGGCAGCTCAGAAGCATCCATCTGCTCCCTGGAGATCAGTGCCTTCTCTGACTGCCCACCATATGATGCTCAAGACAGCGTGGCCCCCTTCAGATGTCTCCTACCGCATTTCACATCCAAACTATGGGCACAGTTGATGTACACTTAGATCCTTTCCTTACAATGCTCTGTTAGGAGACTCATCTATTTCTTGGCATTTTTTCTCATTATCTCACCAGTGTGGTTTGAGTAACGTTAGGGAAATGCATTCTCCCTCTTCTGGAGCCCTGAATCTTATTGTTCAGCTGCATTATTTATTAGTTCTGATTAAAAACTTTCTTTCATCAGGTTGCTGCAATGTCATCTGCTCAGATAAGACAGGCACTCTGACAGCCAACGAGATGACGGTGACTCGGCTCGTGACCTCGGATGGGTGTCAGGCAGAGGTATGACTGAGGTGCTAATATGGACTTCTCTGCTTAAGCTCAGCAGGGACAATTTGCTTTTAGTTCAGTTGAGGGATGCTGAGTCTGCAGGTTTCTTGCACATAACCAGTTCCCTTAAAAAGAAGGGACTTTTGTAGTGCTGGAGATGGGCAGAGGTGGGGCTGAGTGTACAAAAGCTGCTCAGATGCCGTAAACAAAGATGTTCATTGACACCATCTGCTCTTCTCTGCAGTTACCGAAACCTGCCACTGACCGTTGTGGGTCCAGCTTCTGTAGGTATATTTATTATATGAGGGACCTGATTCTCCTACTCTGTTCATTTACCTGTGTGCAAAGTGGGTGAAAAACGTAGGCGTGCAAAACAGAAGGCAGTGGAGACTCGGGCCTATCGTCAGTAGGGTAAAACCAGTGAACCCATTGCTACCAAAGGGCTGGCTCTTGACTGAGCTGCGAGAGACCTCTGAAATTATGGGGAATGAGTTCTGTATGAGATAAGCTGCTTCTTTTTGTTCCTATATGGCTATTATAATATTATGCTTTCATTATCTGCAGCCTTTCTTACAAGCATTGCCTTGAGCTGGAGAGAAGAATCCCAGCACGCCTTCAAAATCAAAAATGTGCTCAAGTGCACCCCATGGGATACAGCTGCAGGATAGCCCTGCCTGGCACTGGGAAATCTGTTCTTTCTGTCTCTCCCTTCCTCAGGTCAGTGGGGTGGGCTACAATGGAGAAGGAAACGTTTATCTTCTGCCAACAAAGGAGATTCTAAAAGAATTTTCCAACGTCTCCGTTGGGAAACTAGTGGAGGTAAGTAGAAATTATGAGCCAGCTTGTCCTATTTACATTCCATTTTCATTTGCACGGGTCACTTTGGGTAATAAATGTGGGAAAAAAAAATAAAAGCCGTGAAAGCCAAAAAAATAAACTGTGCAAATATGTCCCTTTTTCTAGGCTGGCTGTGTAGTCAATAATGCCATTATCAGGAAGAACAGTGTGCTGGGACAGCCCACAGAAGGAGCTCTCGTTGCCCTTGCAATGAAGGTAAGACTGCTAAGATTTAAAATTTTCCAGAAATTAAAAAAAAAAAAAACCAAAAGACCTGGAATTGTTAGGTCTGACAGCAGCGATCAGATTTCTTTAAAGTCCCCAAACTGGTTTTAGTCTTCCCTTGTCTCTCCTCCCCAAGGTCATAGGTGTACATCTCATCTCTCCCATGTAAACCTCTTGTCACGGACAAACACCTTCCTTGAGCGTCTGTGCTCACAGAAATTGTTTTGCTTGGTTAATCTCTGTGATTATGCTGCATAATAAATTTCTTTGGGGTTCAGACTGGACTGGTTTTTTTTTATTTTCTGCAGATGCCAATTAAGAGTTCAGGAGGAAGATGAGAGTGAAAAATGAGCAAGAACAGGCCACACTAGAAAGAATGGTGGAGGGTCATCCTTGATTTGGGTCATCTGCTAGCTTTTACATTTTTCTTGTCATGATTATGTAAAACAAGATTATCTTTTTAATGAATATTGCATCCATGCTCATGGGCAGAGGCTGTAAAACACCTCAAGGTATCATCTACCCGGCATTCTGCAGCCTGCGGTCCACAGACCTCGGGGTGTCTGGAAAGAACAGAAGGTTCCTGAGGACATGATGCCCCTTCAAACACCTGTGCTTATCTCCTAGCTTTAAAGCCTGTAACTCTAACACTGAAACCATGGTTTGGTTTTTTTTGTAAAACAATTGCATTTCCCTAAATGCTAAATTAAAATCTTCCTTCTCTGCCATCCAGTAGCCAAGCAACAGCAGAGTATGAGGGAGGTTCTCTTCTTCTCCCCTCCTCTTCTTCTTCCCTCCCTTTTTTTAATTTTTTTTTTTAATTAGTTTGATGGGAGCTGGGAGAACAACACATTGGAAGCCACTTCTGATCCCTACTGCTTCAGCTAGAGCACCCTCCATTGATTCAAGCTGTCTTACAGCGTAGCTGAAGGGTTTTCTTGTCATGAATTGCTTCTTCAGTTTCATTCATCAGGGAATAATTTGAAACCACATCCACTACTCACTGCTTGGTTATTTGCAATTTTCCTTTTTCTTCCAAGTGGGTTGTCTGGGGAAATTACCAATGTGTGGAAGCCTGAGCTTGGGCTGGAAGATACCTGCTTTGCTGAAGGTTTAGGGAAAGAACTTGAGCCTCCTGTGACCCAAAGCCTCACTGAGACAGCAGTGCAGCTCCCTAGTTCTTGCAAAAATCAACAGGGATCAATCAAGCATCAAACTCTGGTTTCATTTATCCCATATCAAGCACCAAAAGGAGAAGATGGGTTTGAAATATGAGGTTTACTCTCCCCATGCTTTAGCTTGAGCCCTGTGGTAGATGACTGCCTGGAAGTACACAGTCAACAGTCAAGGCTCATAATATAGAAAATCTATACAAGCTTTGGTATTGTTCGGTATTACATTGCTCTCTTTGTTCTACCTTGCTTTAGATGGAATTAGCTGACATAAAAGATATTTATGTAAGAAAGAAGGAAATTCCATTCAGCTCTGAACAGAAGTGGATGGCTGTGAAATGCACGCTGAAAAATCAGGTAAAGCAAACAGTGGTGTTGGCTGGTTTTGTGTTTCTAATTGTGCACCTCAACAATGGGCATGAAACGGTATCTCTTTAGCAAATACTGTTTTCAGAAGTTAACTATGTCAGGAGAAAATGGAACAAACCTTGAAATTCCCAACTTGGGTGTAATTTTAGCTTGTAAAGCTGTGTTTGAATAGGAGAGGGTAATACTTTTCATATTGTGGCTTAAGAAGGGAAACAAAAGCTTTTCAGAGATAACTGAAAGGGTAAGAAACATATGATGTTTGGAAGAAAATGTTGGCTGTTTTTTCCCTTGCTGGGCTAAAGAGCTCGCTTGGGCTGCTACTGTACTCTGGTTCAAAAACTCACCAGCCTTTTCCTTACCATCCTCTCTGTCATGGCTGAACATGAAAAGTGGCCAGAGCAAAAATATCGTACTCTATAAATAACACATGCACCTAGGCATTTTACACAATGGGTAAAAGAGCAAACAAAAGATCTCTTTTCTTTATCTTGGATGTAAAGTCTTGTGCAATATCAGTATTTTTAAAGTGTGCTTTTTTTTTTTTTTTTGGTGATTATTATCTCCTTACTTTAAAGGATCAGGAAGATATTTACTTTATGAAAGGAGCATTTGAAGAAGTTATTCAATATTGCACTCTGTATAACAGCGGTGGCATCTCGTTATCACTCACACCCCAGCAGAAAGCCATCTACCAGCAGGAGGAAAAACGAATGGGCTCCTCAGGTCTACGGGGTCAGTCCTTACCATCTATGTCCCTTAAGCTTACAGGTTATCGTGCCCTAACGCTCTCCTGCTCTGTTTTGGTTACGATGGACAGAGGCTCAGTCCTTAGCATCTCTTGCACAATCTCTTCCTGTTCCCTGTCAGGCTTTGCCAAGGGCCATGTTTTCGGTCCGCTGGCTGCTCCCTTTCCACTATTTTTTTTTTTTTTTTTTTTTTTTTTTTTTTTTTTGCTGGGTTTAAATTAGTGAGATTGAAAGAAGTTGAAAAGAAGTACTGGAAACGGTGAATGTCTTTGTCCCACGGAGCACGGTGATTGCCTGGGATATGAGCTGAATGTTGCATTGAAAAGTTCAGTGCTGAACTCGATCTCGGCGCTGCTCTGCCAAGTTTTGCTTTAGGAGAAGCTGTTTCAAGAGCAACAGAAAGCAACTTTGAAAGGGCTTCAAAACATGGATTTGGGCGCTGAGATTTTTATTTGAAGCTTGGTTCAATTCTTTATTAGGACCAAATCTAATGATCTCCTTTTGATCCTGACTGCACGTCTGTGCACAGCCCACAGAAGATTTCGTACACGTGTCGTTTCCTTCATCACTAGAAACATCTTTCACAGTAACAAAGACACCATCTCTGTGCGTGTTCCCAAACTGTGAGTAGATGTGAACAAGCCTTGGCAGCTTGCACTGGAAAATGGTATAGCTAATGTATACATTCTCCACCCCTGTGTCTTGCGGTTAGTAACTCATACGTATGGAGTTTGCTTTGCAATATCTGAAT
>JAAGNO010026399.1:0-10951 GCA_033439905.1 Ceryle rudis
AAAAAAAAAAAAAAAAAAAAAAAAAAAAAAAAAAAAGAAAAAAAAAAAAGGCAAGCCAAACTTTCCATCCCCCCCCAAAACTATCTCAGAGCGAAACCCCAGAGCTCTCTGGTGATAGGGTTTCTCTCGACAGCAGCAGCCAGCTTTGCTTTTATATTTTTCGGAGGGCAGGCTTCCAAGCCGAGCTGACAATCAGGAGCGCTCGCAGGCGAGTGCAGAAAACCCAGGCCAATTAAGGCAGACAGGCAGTAGACACATCAGCTTTTATCTCGACATCCTAGTACCCCATTCATCACCAGCAACTGAAAGGTCTGCGGTTTATCAAATAAAATCACTGTCTCTCTCCCTCTCTTTAAAACCAAACACATTGACTTGGGTGCAGCCTGTGACCTTGTTTAACTAAACAGCCTTTCACGGTCCCCCAGAAGGGGGAAAGAGCCTTTTGAAGAGGCACCAGCCTCTGTCTCTGCCACTCCCCGTTCATTAACGGCAGCGAAGAAAAGCCCCTCACATGTCCCTCGGATGGGCGGGGGAATACATATTTAATTGTGGGGGTTTTTGTTATGGGTGTGATTGGACTCGGTGATCTAGGAGGTCCTTTCCAACCATGAATATTCTGTGATTCTCTGATTCTGTAATTGGCTTAATCGCCCTCCTCAAGTCGGCCCTCCCGCGCCGCGCTTCTTTGTGCTCCTTCCCATCAGCCAGAACCCCCGGGCTGCCCAGCATGGACTGACGGACGGATGGGCAGACACTCTGCGGATGGCTGTCACGCTCTGGCTATGGACGTGACCCTTTGTCTGGCCCGCCATCTCCTCTACGGTGCGTTTCCTTTCACACCGCTGCGTCCCTTTGCAAATCCCTGGCTTGGATGCTGCCTGCCACCGTGCTCGGCTCTTCCCAGTGCCTCTGCTGCCCCCGCCCCAGCTGAGGAGATGGAGGTTATTTTCCCTCTGCTGCCTTTTCCAGTGAGGTCCCGCACAGGCTCTTCCCTGTCTCGCACCATCACATTTTCTCCATCCCTCATGACTGCAAGTGGCTCCAGTTTAGGAGTCAGGTTTACCTACCTGCTCCTTCCATTCCCATATCAAAAAGGTCTCTGTATGTGAAAAAGACACCTCATTTCCTCAGCTGGCTGCCGGCAGCCATCTCCTCACCTCACACGGCAAGGAAAGTGATGTTCTGGCCTGATGCCATCCTTTGGGAGGCTGATGCCCCCTCAGACCCAGCCTGTCTAGACATGGGCTGAAACAGAAAAGAACTACACCCCTCCAGATGTGGGAGTGTCCCCAGAGCCCGATTAAAAACAAAACAAAACAAAATGAAAACCCCATTTTTCAGCAGTGTGGCATGTTCACCCACTAAGGGACCCACCAACAACGTGGTGGCCAGCAGAGATCCCGAATCAGCATCTCCTCCAAGCTGCCTGTGAAGGGCAGGAACCAGCTGGGTAACCAAGATGTCTCTAGGCAGGGGTTACCACAAGCAGGGCCACCGCAGAGCTCACGAGGCTACGTTTCTCCATCCTCCCTTCCTCAGAGGAGGCTCACAGCCTCAGCGTCTGGCAGAATTTTATAAATGCTGTCTCTGTCCGATGCTAATGAAAGCCTCTCAGCGCCCCCCACCCCGTTGTTGGTTTGGTTTTTTTTTGTTACCAGATCATGCTGTTAAGGGTTAAATAGCAAGCAAAACTATTTCCTTTCATTCCCTGCATGTTAAAACCCCCTTTGCTGAGACAAATTACAATAGGAAAAATAAACTAGGCAGTTTGGGGGGAAAACAACACACTGACAGTGTCCCCCCCCAGCTAAGCCAATCACACTCACAGCTTCAGGGATCTTTGCTGAGATAGTCTCGCCTACGATACAGCCTGCTTAGCGCTAAAATATGAATGTCACCTTTAGGGATTGATTATAAAAAGCTCCCTTAGTCAGTGCTGGGCTGCCCATTTCTCAGGGAGGCCATGGGGGAGAGCAAGCAGGCTGCCAAATGCAAAGGGGAAGCAAAGGGAGAAGCCATCATGGAGGCTTGATTTACCTTGTAAGCATATATACAAAACCATCACTCCCAAATACCAAGTTTGTGGGGTTTGTTTGTTTTGTAATGTGGGTTGTTTGTTGTTTTGGGTTTTTTGGTTGGTTGGTTGGTTGGTTTTTTTGGTTGGTTTTTCGGTTCTTTTTTGTTTTCAAACAGGATAGTGTCTGTTCAAAGACCTGGCACAGATGTCCTCGTCTGTGTCCTTCCTTCCTCCTTTGTGGATCTAACTTGCCATCTGCAGGAATGAATAGTGCAGCCAGTCCCAAAGAAACCCCAATTAAAGCCCTCATCACTATCAGCCCACTTTAATAAGACAGATATTTTACAAATCTCCACCCTCTCTCCCGGCAATCGCAGAGCTGGATCCTAGTTGATCTCAGCCCTCAGTGGCAAATCCCCGGCTATTTGCCCTCCATCCAACGTGCAATGCCACTGCCACCACCCCCAGAGGAGTCATTGTTACTGAGGCTGGTGGGGAATAACCAAACCAGAAGGAAGTTGCGCTTCACCCTCGCACCTCTCCGCCGTCGAAAGGAAAAGGCAGCTTTGAAAGAAAAAGGTGGTGCGTGAAGTTGAACCTCCAGCTGTGGTAGCCCGGGCAAACTGGATGGCTATTGTGTCTCCCCTGGCTTACCTCTCAGCAGCGACCGGCTCCCTGGAGCTTCGCTCTGCAAAGCATCGGTGCTCGGCAGGACCAAAGGCTCCTCCGCTACCTTCCGAGGAGCAGGAGTCTCGCCTGCAGCCTGGCTCTGGGAGGCTTTCTCCGGGTGCCTGCCCGCCTGCCTGCCCAGCTGCCTGCCCGGCTGCCTGCTGCCTGCTGATGGATCTGCGGTATCTGATGTGTGTATGATGTGCGCCTCGCACACACACACGCAGCATCCACACGCCTTCCCCTGACGTCAGAACCAGGCCAGGGGGAGCAGGCAGGTGGGAGGGATCAGCCTGGTCATTTCTGAGCTAGGCTTAAAGGAGCAAGTCTGTATGGGATGAAGGCTGGCCCTGGGGAGCCGCATCGCTCCGGTTATGCACTGGTGGCACGGCCAGACGCAACCGGGCAGCCCTAAAGGCTGCAGGGACAGCGGGATTGGGGGGTGAGAAGGCACCGGAGGAGAGGATGAGGGCAGGAGGCCAGGTCTGGACTAGGAGGGGTACTCCACAATGGGTCACACTTCTCCCCTGTCACCCTTATTCCCACTGTTGCTGTTGCAGCCCCTCTCCCTGCCTGTCCAAGCCTGCTGGTCCCAAGCACCCACGGGTGACATGGGCACCCTTGGCACAGCAGGGGAGCACGCAGGGCAGATACCACAAGTGCACCCAACTGCCCTGCTCTGCGCTCCCAGCAGTCACAAACCCAGGTGCTTGCTAAGGGTCTCATTTCTAGCAGTGCACTATGCCAACCCCATGATCCCAAAAGATCTTTACTTTCTGTTTTTCCCTGTGCTAGTGTGACCATGCTCAGGAGAGCCACCTCCATGGGCAGAGGCAATGTCATAACTCAGCCCGAGACATTCTCTCAGGGGTGCAGGGAGATGCAATGAGGACAGGGATCAGTTTACTGTGTCTGCTGGGGAATAGGGTGAGGAGTAATGGGGTTTAAATTGCAAGACACAAAACTGATGCTAGACATTAAGAAACACTTTCTAACATAACAGACAGTTAATTACTCAAATAGATTGCCTGGGGAAGCACCAGAGTCTCCATCACTGCAATGTTTTTAAGAAGAGGCTGGGTAGGCATCCTTTGGGGGAATTCAGGTGATATTGACCTCATTTTGGAGCAGAAGAGTGGACCACACCAGTATCTTACCATGCACATCCCTGTGATCCCTGAATAAAATTTACAAGAAACGCAAACAAGAGTGGTGCTGTGTCAGTGCTGCAGGGAGCTGTCACAGGTGTCTTGTGACACGGGATTGGTTTTGGTTTCTTAAACATAATTATTTCCTTGACTCCTTTCTCTTCTAGGTGGTTGAACACAATGATGACCCGTCCCACTGACACCCCCTGGGGCCGCAGGGTGGCATGAAAGTTGTGTGGGAAGCCAGGAGGCATGGCACAGAGTTAGACAGAGGGTCATAACTGTCTGCCTGGTTGTACCAATCCATCCATCCATCCATCCATCCATCCATCCATCCATCTGGGCGTTGATCTGTGGCGGTCCCAGGGACTTTGACAGAAGGACCAGATCACAAAGCAGTTGTGTCTCTCCTGTCAATGAACTACAGTGGAGAAAAAAGTTCTATAGACAGAAGAGACCAGCCTATAGCAAGACCACCAACAAGCACTGAAAACCCAAGTGCCAGTGGGTTCTGACATTGCCCATCATGCTCTGCTTGTGGCTTTTCAAGCAGTTTTCCATGACAGAACTGGAGCCCCCTTGTGCTGTAGACACCACAAGGCTCATCTCCCCAGTCTACCTATTCAAAACCTTGCAAAAGAAGGGAAGGAGAAACCCAGACAGTTCTCAGTCTCCACTCCAAGTTTCTCCTGAGATGTCCCATCCTCTCCTGGGGGACAGCTCTACACATCCAGTCCAGGAAAGTCCTGAGATGAAAACAGCTGGAGGACAGAAGTAGTGCTGGGGATATGTCGTACAGGCAAGCCCTCTTCTTCCCCGGGCATTCATTTAACATTTGTAGATGGGTTACCATAAATGCCTGTACTTCCCCACTTGATTTGTGGCACACCAAGGTTAGCTGTGTCCAGCTGCATCTGTCAAATCACATAAACTGAACAGAGGAGATGAGTGTCAGAACCTGACTCTCCCACATAGTCACTAAAGGTTCTTGATGGAAAAAGCTTGGGGAAGCTGAAGTATGTCTGACTGGGAGGTGGCTCTGGGCATGCACTGCAGCACAGGAGGCAGAGAGTCTAAAGCATGCAAAAATGATAAAAGGAGAAGAGGGGAAGCTTTGATCAAACAGAGAGTGGGAGTGGGGGTGCCAGAGATTGCCTGCAGAGACAGAAGCAAAGGCAAGAGCGTGGAGGACTTTGTACGTGAGAAGATACATAATTCCTTTGGAGTCAATCAAAGGAGGGCCAAAACAGCCTAGATGCAAATTACCACTCACATCCTCCAACGTCTGTGAACCAGTTTTCCCCAACAGCCATGGGGATGTGGGGGTAGAAGAGATCTTAAACAAAACAATTTGAGGGTTCCTTTCATTTTCCTCCCAGTTTCTAAGCCTTCAGGTAACTTCATAAGTATTTTCCAGTTTTCCTGTAAAATCCTGAGAATGAGAAATGTCTGTGTTTTTTCTCTTACTGACAGAAAGACCCTCGTGTAATCCCTGGATTCCAGAGGCTGAAGCATCAGAAAAACCCAGCAACTGAGAATAACACTCCCAAATGTAGGAAAAGCCCCAATACTGCTGCGAGAGACTCAAGCAGGCTTTTTGGTTATGTCTGAAAAGGTGTGTACAGGTGCTGCAGATTCATGGGTAGTCACTGTGTCAGTACTGCTGGGACAGAAAGAGACCACTGAGCAAAAGGAGGCTGGTCACACAAGCTCCAACATTGAGATACCTCAGCTGCAGTGTTAAACAGTGTAATTCCAAGCACTATCAACAGCCAAGTTGAGACAACACCTAGGTTTACAGGACAAAGTTTCACCTTTGTTTGTATTTTTATGTTGGAGATGGTGCTTATGGAATAAGGAATTCCTCCAGGGAGAAAACCTAGGTGGTAACAGAGCAACATCTATCATGTGTACGAAGGCCCCAGCACACACCACTAGGGATCAGGGTGGGGGTTACCCACAAAGGCTGAGACTGGAAAGCACTTCCCACAGCCTGTGAGGTTACTGGTGGAGGCTGAGAAATTGCCAGTCAGACTCAGCACTGATGGAGTTTGTAGGCTGATACCTAAGGCAATGAAGCTCATCTGACACTGCCATCACCAGCTTTTTCCCCATACATTTTCAATTTGTTTTCCCCTGAGTAGTATTAAAGTACCTGCAGGTTTCACCGAAATATGAGGCTGCATAGGGAAGAGGAATCCTGTCATTTTGCCTGCAGTGTTCAGCCCTTGCTGATGATCACAGAGCTGATAACAGGAGAGAGAGGTTCTGCACATCCCCACTCTAGAACAGCTTGCTTGATGCCTGCACTTTACGAGACACTGAAGACCAAACTGTTAAGAGACAAGCCTGTATGAAGCAAGACCTCGCAGACCCCACTGTTCACACAGCTGTTTCTTGGGGGCTGTGGATCAGGCTGAAGGGAGATGCATCTGCTTTGTATTGGGCACTCAACAGCCTCTGATGGGGCATAGCTTTGGAAGCATGAAAAATGTCAGCTCAAGGATGGACTAGAAATGGTAGTGTGATAGGACTCTGTCCAAATCCACTTCTCTCCACCTCCCACGTTCTCCCAGTCATTCATCCTACTATTCCTCTGAACCCCTGCCCCTATTTAACCTTACAGTTCTTTTATACAAAAGCACCCAGAGCAATCACCTTGCCAACATCAGCAGTGTCTAACTTCTACCTCTTTGTGTGATACCAAGGCTATTTCTCCACCTGCCATCAGAAGAGGGACAGCGTCAGGAACTGTCCTCTCTTCTGAAAAAGTAGCTACAGATACCCGCAAAACCTGCACTCCAGCTAAAGGTCAAACTTTGCACTGCCAGACCCATGTGAGGCCAGGACAGAACAGCAAGGGGTGTGGCATGTGTGCCAGCAAAACTGTGCCGCGCCAAGATTAGTGCAGCCGTGACTGTAGCACAGGAGAAAGGAGCCTTTGTAAGGCTCTCTGAAGTAGGACGAGAAGAGCAAGAAATGCTGGGGATTTGGGTTGAGATGTTCGGATAGAGCAGCGTCTGCTGTGCTGGCAGCAGAGCTCCTTGCTGAGATAGTAGATGTTGCTCCAAGAACGATGATGCTCTTCTCAGGTGGCAGGAGAAAAACTCGTTCCTGCGCCCCCCATTTAATACAAACATGCCAAACACGTGCAGACCAGCCATGTTTATTAAAAAACACAAAACCAAGACAACCCAACAGATCCTGGTGAAATAGGAGTAATTGTGAAGAGATCAGAAACTGCTTGTCCAAGACAGGTATCTTGTTAATGAGGCCTAGCCACAGTATTTTCAACCTCATTTTCCCCTTCCTGTTCCAAGACAGCTCAACATTTAATGATTTCTTATCTGAAACACTCATTACTGTCCCACTACATGCTGCTGTGGGGTGTGGGGGCTGACAGACTTAGCCTTTGCATCAAAGCCATTATTCTGACAGTGCAGTTTTGACTGTCAGCCAGAGATGTTTGTTTCCCCTGGAAAATCTTTTTTTAAACACACTTCAAATAACCTCCTTTCATTTTACCCAACAAATTTCAGGCATTAGCACACCCCCTTGTTTCTACCATCCCTCATGCCGCTTACCTCACTGCAGAATGCACCAAGGCCTGCAAAATCATACCATGGGGATTTTTTTTTTTCCTTAAGTAACACTCAGAATAAATTATTCTGCCTCTGTGTGATGTAAATTTATACCTGATAATAACCGTGACCTAGGTATTGGGTCATTGATGCTGTGAAGAATACCTGCCAGGAGCAAAGGGGCTATAAACCTGCCTGTTTGCTGTATAGGTATGCAAACAGCTGATGTACAGGGTCTCGGAGAGGTGCAAACTTTCATATTGAAGCTTACAAAAATGATAAATGATGGCAACCACTGCCTGGGGACACATCTGGGGGACAGACCCACACAGGGCACCTGGTTCTTATCCACCCAGACATTGCTTATGAATTTAGTTAGGCCTTTTGAATAATCTTTGATTAAAGAACCTTTCATCAGCAACTGGCTGCCCCTGAAAAAGAGACACCCTGAAAAACATATGAACCAAATGGAATTAGAGATGTTATTCTTACATAGTTTTGTACTGTCAGCTAAACAACAATTAGTGCTCTCCTGAAGTGAGCTGGCTTCATTAGAATACTAAAAATCATGCCCAGAGGCCAAGAGGACCCTTGCCCAGGTGGAGACTGGGCATGCACAGTAGGGGCAGTATGGAGTCAGCAGCATTATAATTCTGTGCAAATTACTAAACAATCATCATAAACAGGGTGGGCTTGTAAATTACTGACTTTGTAAAAGATGCAACACGGAGAGCTCTGTTTGGTGTGCTTGATTTGAGAGAAACCACCAAGCCCCCAGGCTTGCACACCTCTGAAATAAATCAGCGATGTCTCTGCTGAGTGTGTGAGAATTGGACTTATTGCACACCGGGCCAAAAGTCTGCTTTTTTCAGACAACAGTTTTCTGGTGACCCTGATGGGACAGCTGTGAGGCCTTGCCCAGGTTGTCTTGCTGGCTGCCAGTGGGAAGAATCTGCTTTGTGGACTCCAAGCGTGCACTGACTTGCTGTTCGGAGGACTCTGAGTTATCTCCCCATCCACTGTGGGTAAGCAACCCAAAGGTGCAACGTGTGATAAAGAGATATTGCATGAGGTAATAATAGGCAAGGTATTTTCTAAACTGTGCATGTGGTAAAGGTATTGACAAAGGTATTTGGTAAAGGTATTTAAGGTATCTCCTAAGCTTTCTGCACATTTGGACAGTGACAACTGGAGTGCATGAAGGCACAGGTAGTAAGAACATTCTTTTTTAGTATCAGTATGGGAGCAGGACAGGGGATAGGACAACCTGCAGAGGCTTCCCCTTGCTCCCCATTAGGATGCATCCTGAAACATTGCAATAAGTTCAGTGGTGATCCTCTAACAAAGAAAAACTTAAGGGAATATTGCACTCAATGGTGGCTGCAGTATAAATTGGAGAACGAGGAAAAATGGCCAGAAATGGGGGTCTTTGACTTATAATACAATTCTGCAACTTACGTTGTTTTGCAGAAGGCAGAATAAATGGGATGAAATCCTATATGTGGATTTGCTTTTTGCTTTAAGAAATGATCATGAAACAAGGAAGAAATCTAAATTGTTGGCATCTGATTCAATGCCAAAAGGCATTTGATAAAATAAAAATTGCTCTCACGAGTTCTCCTGCTCTAGGCCTCCCTCATTTAACAAAACCTTTTGAATTTTATTTACACAAGAGAGGACACCAGGTGCTGGGAGTGCTTGTACAAATTTTGGGAGACTGGAAAAGACCAGTAGCTTACTTTTCAAAATAGTAAGGTAAAGTAAGGTCTGGATGGCTGGGATGGCTGAGAGCAGTAGCAGGTGCTGTGTTGTTGATACAACAGGCACAAAAACTGACCTTGGGACAGAAAGTTCCTGTTTACGTGCCTCATGATGTTGCAGCAGTACTGGAGCAGAAAAGACATCACTAGTTAGCTCTCAGCAGGATGGTACAATACCAAGCAGTCCTGCTTGAACAAGATGATATAATAATGAAAGTGTCTGGTACCCCAAATCCAGCATCATTACCCTTACATGAAAAAGAAGAATTGGCACATAATTGCATATGAACTATCGAGCAGATACACCCAGTCATTCAGATCTGAAGGATACTCCTTTGCAGGATCCCGACTGGGAGCTGTTTACTGATGGAAGCAGCTTCATAGTAAAGGGAAAATGGGACGCTGGATATGCTGTTGTCACTCTAGAAGGAGAGAGAGAGGCAAACCCACTGGCAGTAAACACATCTGCTCAGAAAGCTGAATTAATTCCTTTAACCCAAGCACTAGAACCATCAGAAAGCAAGTGGGTTAATATTTATACTGACTCAGAATATGCTTCTGGAGTAATAGAAGCTCATGGTGAAATTTGGAAAGAGAGAGGCCTGTTATCATCACAAGGGAATCCCATAAAATACAGTAAAGAGATTAAGAAATTACTTGAGGCTTTTAACAAACCCGGAGAAATAGCAGTGATATAGCAAGAAATAGCAGTGAAATAACAAAGCACATCCATCTGGGCAGACTGATGTAATTAGAGGAAACAAAAAGGCAGATGAGGCTGCAAAAAAAATTGCTCTATCAACAACTGTAGCAGCCTTAGTTCCAGAAAGAACTTTAAAAATCAACACCCCTAAATATACAGAGAAAGAAGAGAAGATGGATGAACTGTTGCAATATATACAGACTGCTCAAGGATGGTGGGTAACCCCAACTGGACAGTGTGTTGTAACTCTGCAAATAATGAAGGAATTAATGGAACGAGCCCATACGGGTACACATATGGGAACTGAAGCTCTATTTGAGGCAATGAAAAGATATGCTTTGGGAAGCAGTATGATGCTGATTGATAATAGTGTTACACAGTGTGAAATTTGCATCAGAAAGAATCCTAAAATTCAAAGAAGACCCCCTCCTGGAGAGGTAAAATGGGGTTTTACAGCTGAGGAATACTGGAAAATTGATTTTTCTGAATTACCTAAATGTAATGGATACACTCTTTGTTGGTAGTTGTTGATACTTTTTCAGGATGTCCTGAGGTGTTCCCATGTCTCACCAATAAGATGAGAGAGGTGGTAAAGATTTTGCTAAAAGAAATTACACCAAGGTTTGGGGTACCCAAAGGGGTTTCTTCAGATAGGGGACCTCATTTCATTGCAGAAATAGTTTAGGAGATGTCAAGATTTTTACAAATTAGGTGGGATTTACATACTCCATGGAGACCACAATCTAGTGGAGAAGTAGAGAGGATGAATTGGACAATAAAAAGGAAGATTGAAAGTTGTGTCAGGAGACCCATATGAAGTGGCTACAGGTTTTACCTTTATCATTACTGAGAACTAGAATAACCCCTGGGGTTAGAGGAGTTAGCCCATTTGAGATTTGCTGTGGGAAACCTTACACTGTAAATTTAATGGGGAGAGAGTCTCAAAGGGGGAAAATGTTATCCACCCAGACATTGTTTATGAATTTAGTTAGGCCTTTTGATTAAAGAACCTTTCATCAGCAACTGGCTGCCCCTGAAAAAGAGACACCCTGAAAAACATATGAACCAAATGG
>JAAGNO010026402.1:7497-19613 GCA_033439905.1 Ceryle rudis
AGAGTGGTGGAGCACTGGAACAGGTTGCCCAGGGAGGTGGTTGAGGCCCCATCCCTGGAGACATTCAAGGTGAGGCTCAATGAGGCTCTGAGCAACCTGCTCTAGGTGAAGATGTCCCTGCTCTCAGCAGTGGGGTTGGGGTAGATGACATCTAGAGGTCCCTTCCAACCCAGACATTTCTGTGATTCTGTGATTTATGGTATAGGAAACAGGGCAGGGTTTGTGCTGCTTCCTTCCTGTTCCTTCAGCTTTTTTTTCAGTGTCTCTTTAGGATTTCAATACAGTTGCAGATACTTACTCACAGGTGGCTTTTCAGATTATGTTTATTGAAGTCTGTGCAACTGCGAAAAACATTTACCCTCAGGCTGCCTTGTCAATACTTTTGCTGTTGTTTTTATACTTTTATAGACTAATTTACAAAGGGTAATGGTAAGTAGGCTTTGTTTCATCTTTAAAGTTAAGAATTTGATTTTTATTTGGTTCTAAATAAAATTATTTTCTAAAAATCTGTTTAAAATTTTGTTGCTTAAATCACATGTAATTCACATGTAGAATAAGATGCTTTGTTGGTCATTGACAAGAAATCAGAAGGAGGGAGGCAGGCCATCTGTGTAGTTCAGTGGTCTCAGTAGTGCTGGTGATGCCAGGGGTCTTAGGTTCTCTGCTCTGCTACCAGCCCACTGGGGGATTATAAAGGAAATATCATATTTTCTCCACTTGAGTCATAACAATTTGTATTTCAAAGTGAGGCACATTTTCTAAACAGAAATGTATCAGTCTGTTCATTTGTCATTGCTTTTAATATATACCTTCTGGAATAAAAATAATCCCTGACACCTTTTTAGTAGCAGCAGTTTAATGTGGCTTAGTTGGTACAAAGAGAAACAACACTGGAAGCCATAGCCTTACATCATCAGCTACAGTTTGTTCTCCTTCGAAAGTATTTCTCTTTCTAATTCTTATTGTCAAGTCTTAACAAGAAATGGGGCTTTGGAGATAGGACAAGCAGTAATGACTTTAAACTGAAAGAGGGTAGATTTAGATTAGATATTAGGAAGAAATTGTTCACTGTGAAGGTGGTGAGACACTGCAACAGGCTGCCCAGAGAAGTTGTGGGTGCCCCATTCCTGGACGGGGTGGGTGGGGCTTTGATCAACCTGTTCTAGTGGGAGGTGTCTGTGCCCATGGCAGGGGGGTTGGAACGAGATGATCTTTAAGGTCCCTTTAAGGGCCCAAACCATTCTATGATTCTATGATTTAGAAACAAAGCATGGGGATATCGGGTCAAAAGTTATGCCTGCTTAATTGTTTAGCAGGCAGATAGTAGATGTGAATATTTGATTTTCATAATGAAGGAGAACTATGGAAGGATTCTAGGAATCTCTGTAGAGACTCATGCTCCTTAAGGTGTTCATAAGAGGTATGGAAAAGGGAATGAGCAACAGATAATGTGGTAAACCTGAGCTTTCCAGGAGAAGAACTAGCAAAACCAGACGAAAGCAGCAAGAGGCAGATTTAAAAATCAAGCAGCAGTTCTTTGTGTTAGCGTGCAGCTGTACCACAGGAGTCCTTGCTGTAGAAGTTGTGCATGTTAGAAATGCTCATGGATTGCAAAATAACTGAATAAATTTGTGGATAAAAAGGTGCATTCATGAATAAAAGGAATACTATTTCTGGTTCAAGTCCCTGTGGCCAGTTGAGAGGGGACTCTGGAGAAAGCCCTATAGCTATCTACTTTTAAATACTGTTGGAGAGAGATACTTAGTAGCTAAGAGGAACTTTGATCTGAGCTGAAAGACAGAGTCTAAGGTTCTTGTAAGAATATCAATAAATCCATGTCAGCTTGCTCCACCATCCCTTTGTTTTCCTTTCCTCTTGTCTAGTATCACCCTCTTTACTGTCACAAAGTCAAACACTTTTTCCAAGTAACACCTTTGCTTTTCCTATTCACCCAAACCTCTGTTATCTGGGATCTATCCTGAAACTGTTCTTGCCAAGGTTCTAATACTTCTTTGTTTTATCATCTCTCTCTGCATCTGCTGGGTTCTTGGCCCTGTCTATTATCCCTCAGTGTCTTCTCAAAAGGATCCTTTTTGTTTCCTCTCCCACTGTCTATAAAGTTTTCATGAAGTTTTGTCACTGGGGTACTTCTGTTATTCCTTAACCACTGGGTAATCTCCCTTAGAAATACAATAGTTTCATTGTTTTCCTTAAAGCCTATCTTGTTGTGGTGGTTTTGTTTTGTTTTGTTTGTTTGTGGGTTTTTTTTGTGTTGGTTTTTTTTTTTTTTCCTGTGCTGTGATGTGCTCATGGATGTTGGCAGTGATTGATTTTCCAGCTGCTCATCAGTGTTTTTCTATGTTTTTTCATTACTCATGGCATTGTAAGTGTGGAACTGCTGTCCTCAGCCTCACTATGACGTACAAGTATTTGGGGCAAGAGCAGCCTTTTTGCGTGTTTGAGTAACGCACTAGAACTCCATGTGTGTGAGATTTAGGTGTAACACAGTTAGGCAGTAACAAGGATAGAGCCTAGAGTGGACCAACTGTTGTCTTGTATTACAAAGTGCTGCCTTTCTTTCAACTGATTTATAGTCATAATACTGATATATTTGGCTTTTGAAACATACCAGGTGCAAACATTAATAAGCATATTAAACTTTTATTCTGTTTTGGTTAAATTAGGAAACAAAGTGCTTTGAAGGTTTACGTTGGGTATGTTCTTGCTTTAGGGCCAGGGTGGACCTTCAGTAGGAAAGGCAGGAGCACCAAGGCCTGCTAAAGCTGCGTCTAAAAAAAGGGTAAGATCCACAGATCCATAAATCTTAAAAAAATGTTTATTTTTTCCTTCCTATAAGTTGCGAACTAGATTCAGTCTGAATAATGTCTTAGTTTATGGAATTGGTAACATTCCAATTGATTTAAGAGTAAGGGATTGCTCTAGATTTCCTCTGAGAAGGGAATTACACTAGCAAGTTAGAATAAAAATGGCAGCTAAAAAAAAAAAAAAAAGGCACAATTTAGGTAAAATGCATTAAGAAAAGATTAAAATAAAATGTTTGGGATGTAAATTCCAAAATAAGATGGCATGGACTGTGAGAAAACTGCCTGCTTGGCTTCAAAAAGTCAGAACATAGTCCTTATTCATTTAATTAACATAGAAATCCAAGCATTAGAGAAAATAGTGTTAACTTTTTGACTGTAAGCCTCATGATAATGTTTTTACTGTTGGGCAAATAAATGCTTAGAATACCCTTACTTAATGTGTGTTTCTCTTATTTAGCTCCGTTGGAATGGATAGAAGGACAGATTACATGCCTTTAAACAGGCATGGTGATAAACAAGCTTTTCACTTTCTCAGAACAAATCAGTCTTGTTAAATGTTCATCTTTTGACCCCTTAAAAATAAGAAGTTATTTACTTTTAAATTAAAAACATAAATAAAAATGTTAAACCCTCAACATTTTTTATCTGATTCCCTAGGGAAAACAGCCACTGAACTAACTGTCATTGAATTGTGGATGATAAATGTCCTACAAGCAGGTGTTCACGTGGGGAGCGTTAAATCACAAACAACTGTTCTGCCATCATAGACTCTTATGTATCACAGTGCCTGACCTTCCTTACAGCTTGCCTCATTTTAGCTCCCTTGGGCAAAAAAAAAAGGCTGCGGCCTATGTCTTTATCTGGGTGTTTGGCATATGCAGAATTTTCTATTGCTTTCAGCCACTGCATATTTTTACACAGCAATGTGCTTTTTACCTTTGTGGTGCTCTGCCGATGGCAAAATTTACTGGGTCCGGTCTCCGTACCTGCTTCCAGCCTTCACTTACACCCTTGACTGATTGGCAGCTCTCTATGGCTACAAAGTTTAGCAGACCTGAGAGAACTGCATTTAAAAGAATGATTAATTTATTTTAGATCAACCCATTACTTATTTCAAAATGTAGGAAAGATTTTGCTTGGAGCAGTTAAACACTTTAATCAGCAACTTTGTGTTCTGGTAGCTTATCTGTAATGACAATTAATTGAAATTTATCCCTGCAGCAATTTATTTTCCTGTTACTGGTGCCATATCGTGACACCAACCCAAACCCAGCCCAAGGAGAGCAGCTTTCTGTGTTGGGAGAATGCAGACCTGCTCCCTTCATGAGAAAATGGTTAACATTCCTCTGGGAGCTGCATCCCTGCACCTTTGTATCTTGAACTAATTTTGAGGTGTAGCTTATATAATAGCACTTCAGAAATAATTGCAAATCCTTGACTTGTGCCCTGGAGTAGTCCTAAGGTATGGCTCACTTGGGTGTTATATGGTCAAAAGAAACAGAATTACCAACTTTAAACTGAAATAGAAGTACAATTACTTGAGTTTTGTTATTGGAGTTACTCCAGTTTTGTAACAGGCCAGGAATTACCTTCAGACAGCAGCTCTTCCAACCCCCTGAATTCTTGCTTGCAAGTGTAGCCGTTGACCAGTCTTCATATTTGGGCTTGCCATTTGGGTTTATCTGCTCTGCCCAAAGCATGCATAGGTGGGGGAATGTGGTTTTTGCCTCCTTGCTCCATGTGTGGAGAACTGCTGCTTTGGGAGAGAGCAGAACAGTCACCGTGTTGGTGCCCTAATGGACTTGTCATTCCTGTGCTAGGATGAAGACGTCTCCATTGAAGCGGGAGAGGGGGTAGATGAATGGGCAGCAGCAAAGACTATTGTCAAACCGCCAGATCAACTGGAGCTGACTGAAGCTGTGAGTACGGCAGTGCCTGTAGTTGTCATGAGATGTGTACCAAACTCCATAAGATGAAGCTTACCTCTTACCTGTTTGTTTTGGTGGAAATTCTGGAAAGTTAAACTCCAGTACATGCTAAAGTACAGTGTCTGCAGCATAAACTGAAATGGCTTTCAGAAGGAAAAGAAGGAGAAAGTGTCCTGAAACACAGTTCTGGGCGTAAGACAATGTAACTGTATGGAGTTAATCCAAGAGAGGAATGGGTCAGGGCTCCACTCAGATAAGACCTCAGAGCCAACCCTGAGCTTTACAGGTGCCTGTGTGTGATACACAGAACAAGGAGGTGTCCTACAGTTCTATGGACATTTCTTCTCAGCTGGGCTCAGTAGAATTTCAGCCACTCACCCTTCCAACTGCTGTGATCTCACATTTCTCACTACCTTGTAACACAGTTCTTGCATTTCTCCCTGTCCTCCAAGTAGCTCTCAAAAGGAAGCTATACGTACTTCCCCATACACAGTGAACACAGTCAACACCAGTACTGGCTTTTGTTCACAGTGGTTAATCCTGCAAACATTGCCACTGAGTTTATTCTATTTTTGGATAGTGTACACTTCAAGACTCTATAGAATGCAGCTAGAATTTTTCAAGTGTTACCACAGGTTAGATAAAAATTAACACGATAGCTAAAAAATTCAAGAAAGCCCATTGAAATGCTATGGTAGGAAGTGGGATGACAGTTCTGGATTCCACTCTGAACTAGCTTGGCTCCAAGTACTGTTCTCGTAGAGGCATCAGCTGCACACGAGGTATCTGCAGTGAACTGAACATAAAAAAACTGAGCATAAACATGGTGATTTTTGTATGCTGTGTATTGTATTAATAGTGGAGTTTTATTTATGATATTATTTTCTTTCCATTCCAAAGGAATTAAAAGAGGAATTTACACGCATCCTGACAGCTAATAATCCCCATGCTCCCCAGAATATCGTCAGATACAGCTTTAAAGTAAGTGTTGCATGACCTCTAAAACCAGGATGAGACTTTTTGCAATTAACTGGTTTTATGTTTTCCTTTGATTTATAACCAGGTCGATTTTTTTTTAATGTGGCTTCATGTTGTTGCGTATTTACTGCAAATTGTTCCTAATGGGTGTTTGCAAATGGTATAAACTGAAAAGCACTGAAGTATTTATTCAGAAGTAGAATATAAAAATTACTCAACAAGATCTGGCAGTGAATGTAATCAGTGCAGCTAATCTCAGGTGGTAACAAGGAAATACTGTATTCAGTCTGTAAGAAAGTTATGCCTCAGTATCCTCACGTCAAGATTCAGTTGTTTGAATTATAGGAGAGCTCAGAAATGTGCTCTGTGAAATCAGTGACAAGAGCTCTGTTCATGATGAGTAGGAGTGAGCAAGGGTGGGTGCATTAAAGACTGCCAGGGAACATCCAGGAGTCACACCTTCACATTTGTGTGTGCAGAGAATATGCTGCCTTTCCCTAGAGCGGCCTCCTCCTGATGGCATGTACAGCTAGCAACACAGGCTGCCACAGGGGGAGAGTGGAAGGATGGCTTTGTCTCCCACTCCTCCCTTGGAAGGGTTGCACCCCCTGAAAGGCAGGACACACGGGCATCTCTGGCACTGCATTATCCCCAACCTTAGGCAGGGAACAGATAACCATGTGAAATATACCTAAACCTTTATCATCTCTGTGGTACTGTTACTAATTTGAGCAACAATTACATGAGATCACCCGAGGAAGAAAATTAGTCCTGTGGAAGCAAATAAGATCACTTTCTCTTCTATTTGGAGTTGATGTTTTCAATATTTATGGGTTAGAAACAGGTGATGAGTGATCTGTATCTTCAGATTGTCCACAGTGACTGAAGTGGGCTCAGTGCTATGCTGTGACTGGTACAGAAATCAGACATATTTTTAAGAAGAAACTACTGAAGCATCTGTGGTCTGCAGTGGCTTCTGATTGCTTTTAGGTGCAGCTCAAAAACTTAATGCACAGTTTGAGCCTAAATTTGTGCCTGCACTGTACAGTGGCCCACAGGCAACTGCTAATCAAGCTAACATCAAATAGCTGAATTAGTACAGTGCTTGTAACCTGGGCTTGGTGCTAAGAGCCTGTACTGTCTCCAGATCAGAGTATGGTGCTGCTGTTGTGTAGCTGCAAGAACTCATTTAGGGATCTCAGCACAACAGGACATGAGAGTCTCTTAGGGAGTGCTGTGTAGTCGAGGTCCAATAGAACTGCATTTAAACTTACTTATTGTGGTAGTTATGGACAAGTAGACATTTCCTATTCTTGCTTTTTTAAATTTCATTTTTAATAAATGTCTCTCAGTGTCCTGGCTATAAATACCTGTTATAAGAAATTCAGTGCAAATATGTCAGTAACAGACAGATGTATCGTTGTTTTCCTCTTTGAAGGAACGAGCTTACAAGCCAATAAGCTATGTGGATCAAATGGCCATTCACTTCTCTTTGAATGGAAACATGATACCCAAAGATTCAGATGAAGGCAGACGGCAGAGTATCAGATTAATCACTGCAGCAGGTAGGTTTATTATCTGAAACCACAATCATTTGCAGCTAGGCACTGGAACCACCTTATTCAACATGATCATGCTTCATCACCATAGAACTGAACAGCTCCTATTTTGGCTTGTAACCTTCTTGGGACCAGCGGCAGAAAAAACCACTCAGCCAGATGTTTGCCACAGTGTAGAAAATGGTGCATGCTTTTTGAGCCATGTGAACACCAACACTGAAATTTTCAAAGCTGTTTAGTGACTTTTAAACATTGTCCGCTACCACTAGCTGGACATACAGATCTAAACTCCTTAGCCTGCCTTGACACATTCAGCCATGATTTATAAGTATTAAATACAGAAATGTTTGGAGGCTGGGTGGTCATTTAGGAAACTATCATATACTTGACCAAGTCTTACACTCTTACATATACTTGAGATACAAGATATTGAGCTGGTTGGACCTTTGATACAAGCTGCTGTTTGCATTCTTAGGTTTCCAGTCAAAAAGACACCTTAATCTGAGGCTGGAAAGCTTTGTTGTTAGTAAAGAGTTCTGCTGTTTGTGAAAGAAGAAGTTGTGTCACAAAGAGTGTCCTTTCAGAGTGGTAGCTGTCAGGCACAATAACACCGGATAAACTCCTGAGAATAGCTGTTACTTGCAGCTTCCAAGTGTCAGTATCTCTTTTATTTAACACTTAACAAAATGTTCATGATGATTTGAAGTAGGACTAAGTACCGAATAGGATCTTCAATGCCATGAAAGCATGGATTGTTGGTGTGAAGTGCTTTTTGTAGATTCCGAAACAGCTATGCTAGCATGACTACACACTCAAGGCTGTGATTGGAATGTAGACATCCACCATTTTCTAACAAGAGTAGTATATTAATTTTTATTTGCATAAAAAACCCCAAACTATGTTATAACTTCTGTGTACCTTGAAAGCATTCTTCATGGATATACATAAATGCAGTCTCTTTTGGAGGGCAGAAAGGTCCAGAGCTGAAGAGATACCCAGAAACAAAACTACTCAGATCAGAGCTGGATTTCAGAAGTTTGATTTGAGTTGATATCAGATTTTTTTATGTCAGTCCAGACAGAATTACTGCAGTTTCATTCTAGTAATAACATTGTCTCCTTTTGTGCCTTTGAACAATCATCCTCCAAATTGGGGATTGGTTACCCTGTTGTCTAATGAGATAGCATTAGAAAGGGATACATCTGTATATTAATGCTTCAGAAGATATAAAGATCCACAGAATATAGGACAATAGGTCCTATTATCTTTGGCTTATTCTCTTGTCCTTCCTATCATCAGAAAAGGCTCCTGTTGAGACTTCTACAGTAACATCCGAAGAGCCAGAGATTAAAGATGAAGAAAGCACAGGAGATACTCAGGTAATTCTCCATAGTCAGCTGAGAACTGTCCGCTTTATTTTCAATATTTGATTTGAAATTCCTTTATTATAAAACGGGCTTGCCGAGAAGCTTCTGTGATTGATTCTTTTATGCCTGAGGTGTCTCTGCTGTAGGAGAGATCCTGTAGATTCTACTGAACAACTGGGGCCCTCCTGACATTTTTTGTTTTGAAGAAGATGCGTGGAGGGATGAGATCCCTCATACTAGATCTGTCTTTATCAAGATACAGTGAAATTTGATGGGATCTGGAATATTCCTGGACAGCATGTCCCTTCCTGAAAGATAAATTGGTGAAAAATATCAGGCACAACTGCATGAAATAAGTAGTAATTGCTTAAAGGCAGTTGACTGATTGGGAAAGGAGTATGTTGTGAGAAGTTTGTTCTTATACACAGTGTCGGGACCTTGATTCAAGTTCAGACTAGTTTGAGGTAAAGCTCACTGTCTATCAAGGAAATGAAAACACAGTATAGTGAGACGGTAAGACAGTCTTCTGGTCCCTGAGTCCATTTTATCAAAGGCAGTCATGCTATATTATCTCATGCCAAGCTTTGTTTTAAAGTAAGTTCATTTCCTGGCTTTCCATACTCCTGTTAAGATATCGTGCCAGAATCTCTTTGCTCTGATTGCTGGAAGTGTGCTAACTTCCATCTCAAATATTGAATCTTCAGTTACAGTCTCCTTCACTAGGCAGCAGAAATCCAGCAGTCTAAGAAGTGCTTCTGAAGAAAGAATGAGATCACAGAATCATAGAATGGTTTGGGTTGGACAAGGTCTGTCCGAGGTCATCTGGTCCAACTTCCATGCAGCGAGCAGGGACATCTGCAACTAGATCAAGTTGCTCAGAGACACATCATACCTGACACTGAATGTTTCCAGGGATGGGGCTTCTACCCCATCTGTTTCTTTCATGGTGGAGTCACTGTTATTTTCTTGCAGGCTGCAGGAGAGGAAGAGGCAGAGGGGTCAGGAACAGCAGAAGTAGCTGAGGTAGCAGAGGCAGAAGAGCCTCCTTCCGTAAGACTGAAGGAGCAGAAGCTTGCAAACCAGTTCAACTTCATTGAGAGAGCTTCAAAGACACTCAACAACCCCATGAGGGTATGCTGCCATTTCCTTTCATGATTTGGAAGATCATTCGTTTGGAAGGGCATGTGGATCATCTGTGTTGATGTCATATCCTGTGATCTCTGTATTTACTATTAAGAGTGAAAAACAGTGCCACGGTAAAACATTTGGGGTGATGAAAATAGTGATAGAAAAATTCATGGACTCTTGCATAGCCTGCAAGAAGTTTTGGTGCTACTATAAATCCTTAAGCCTCTACCTGGATATAACATTTGTCATGTTTATTTTCTCATCTTTTTCAGTATAGAGCAATGGATAGGGTAGTAGCTGAGGGCTTGGAGTCCATTAATTCAATTTCCTTTTGCCACAGAGTCTCTTTATGGCCTTGTACTGCAATTCTTAACCACGGAGCAGGGATGTAAACACCCTTATATTAAAAGGATAAAGGTATTTATGCTTGCATTAAGCACAAGTGCTACAATAACAGATCCATGTAAATATAAAAAACTTTACTGCTTACATGTCCCTTCCACTCTGTGTGTGCACTTTCCACTGATTGCAGACCCAAGACCTCACGTTCCTTTCCTAAGCTTTTTGCTGAGGCTGCAGCCGTTCCCAGTGAGTATGTCTTCACAGCACCTTCTGACTGAGCAATTCTGGTGATGTGGCCCCCAACTGGGTGCTCAAAAAGGAGCTTTCTGAATCAAATACAAGTTTCAGAGAGAAAATTCTCGTTTCCCATGCTGCCCCTGAATCAGAGTATATACAGCTTCCCCAGAGTGCCTGCCTGCCTTCTTGGAGACATTGCACCTAAAGTAAGATGCCTTTACAGCTGATGGGCTTGGATAGATCTGTTACTGTGTTGCTGGAGCTACTGTCTCCTAGAAGACAGTACTCATAATACTTGACCTACTAGTAGAGACAGCAGATCTCAAGGGAGTTTATCCAATGGGATAAATGAGTCTATGCAGTGGGATGATACTGCCAAGTCTGAGCTAAGATTCTGCATCTTTCCAAAATCCCTGTGGAGGCCACAGAATTTGTCATTTCTCCATCTCCAGATCTGCACATTTTCATCCCATTGATTTTACTGGGAGAGACTTGTGTGCCTCTGTGTAATTCTGGCTTTGAAAGCAGAATATAGACCTTAAGTAGATGTGAAGTACTGCTGTGTGTTGTACAGGATGTGCAATTTCCACCTCTGAGACTGCTTCATTTCAGAGGTCAGTGATATTCTACAGGCAGCCTCTTAAAAATGTCCTGACACAACAGTTTTTTGAAATAAAATGCTGTTCCATGATATGAAAGTTTTACAACAATTTTCAGAATTTGTTTCAGAATGTTGATATAAGGGTAATAAAAATTTTATTTCAGCAACAACAAATTAATAGTTTATAAGTCATCATTCTGTTAAATTCTTTTGTTTTGACTGCTGTGCCCAAGTAGGTTTTGAATATGTAGGTCACAACTTTTCAAATTGTGTAGGGTGTTATAACAGATATCATAATCAGTAGCAGAATGTTTCATGTGGTAGAAGTGAAACAAACCATTTAGCTCCTTTAATACGAAATACTGAAATTAAATATTTTTAGTTGGAAAAAAAAATCAGGTGATCTTGTGAAACTTCTTTTGGTCCACAAGAAAATCTGTTTGTAATCACTGAAAATGTTTGTGCAGTGCCTAGGAGTCATTTGAATGTTGAATTAATCTTAGATCAATATTATGCATAGAATCATTTGGGTTGGAAAAGGCCTTAAGGTCTTTGAGTCTGACCATTAACCCTACTCTACCAAGTCCAACATGGTGCTTGAGGATACAGCTCGGTGGTGGACATCTATATGAGAAAGCCGTTTCCACATCTGGACTATGTGACTGCACAGAGTTTCAGTGCAAAGATTACGCTTCTTTATGCTTTTTCGTTTTTCAGGAAAGAGCATGTCAGTCGGAACCTACACCTTGTAAAAATTTCTCAGCCACTGCTAACCAGGTATATCCTTCTTTCTTTTAATGGTTTTTTTTGAGTATATTTAGGAAACTGAGATGCAGGAAAAGAAAAACCAAACTGCTATGTTTGTATTGACTGAAGTGTAATAAATTCCCATACTGTGGCTTTGATGTCTTGTTTAAATCTGAGAGCAAACTGGTGTGGCCCTCTTTTCTACCACAGTGTGAGAATGGCCCTGGGCTCAGCAAGAGGTGGGCTGCATCTTGAAGCTGCTGACTTCTCTGGGGACACAGGTCTCTTTCGGGTGTCAACTGTCCTGTTGCTGAATATCTTCCACCGTGGGGTGGCTAGGCTGTCTATTTAGGAGGGGCTTTGACCCTGAATTCATTACCTGGTAATTGGCGGCACCCCATCTT
>JAAGNO010026402.1:22421-32821 GCA_033439905.1 Ceryle rudis
TGAATTAGAAATTATATATTTTCTAGTTATATACACGTAACTGGTATATAATATAATTATAGAAGTTAATAGTAGCTAATTGAAATAAAAGCCTATGTACTTAAAGTACATAACTAAAAATTCTGTGAGGTCTAACCTAATTTGTGGGATGATCTTTGATGCATTGTTTATTCATTTAGTTGGAAAGTGACAGAAGCATCTCTCTCCAGTGTTTGAAGTGCTATGCCACAGTCAGTGATTACACAGCATAGTGACACCTCAGTCATGTTGATGTGGTCATCCCAAGAGGAGGTCTGCTGCTCTGAGCCCTATGGAGTAGCAGAGTGAATGGCAAGGGCTGCTGAACTGGAGTAGCCACCGTTAGTCTGGCTTCTCAGAGCAGCAGGTATCATAACTCCTGCCAGGCTCTAAGCTGGTGTTGTGATCTTGCTGTGAGGGTGATACTGATTCCTAATCTGGGCTGCTCTCTCAGGAGTAGCCAAGGAGTGCCGTGCAGGAATGCCACAGTCCATTCCCCTGAAGTGACATTATTCCGTTCTTAAAAAAGTGATCCCACTTCAAGCACAGAGAACACAATAGCAATAGAACAAGAGGAAATGGCCTGAAGTTGAACCAGGGGAGGTTCAGGCTGAATATTAGGAAGAATTTCTTTACTGAACTGGTTGTCAGGCATTGGAATAGCCTGCTTGGGGAGGTGGTGGAGTCACCACCTTTGGATGTGTTTAAGAGCTGGGTAGATGTTGTGCTTAGGGACATGTTTTAGTGGGTTTGATAGGACTAGGAATAAGGTTGGACTTGATGATCCTGAAGGTCTCTTCCAGAGACCTAAAAAGATTCTATGATTCTATGATAATACAGCAGGCCTGAAAGTTTTTCTTCATGTTTCAGAACATTTTCAGGGGGTTCAGGAAGTTTCTATTAGGGTTTAACAGTGTTTGACCTATACAGAATTGTGGGTTGTTCTGGTTTAATGGTGTTTGATCTATACAGAATAGTGCGTAGTTCTTTCCCCCCCCAGTTTAAGTTAAACCATTTAGAAGTCAAACTGAAATAATATCTATAATGACTGAAGCAAAATACATTGAGAACTATAATATGGAAACAGAGATCAATTCTTCCCTTGGCCCTAGAATAAGTGCAGCTATAACAATATAACTAAGACATACCTATGTAATAGAAGCTGGCTCCTGAAACTGGCTTTAGCCCTCTCATACCATGTGGCTGATTCATCTGTAGAGGATTTGGCTGGTTTAGATACCTCAGCAGGACTGCGCCATTGAAAGCCTTATCATATAAGCAGACCAGGAACGTGTTCTGACAGGCTTCTTCCTGTGAATTGTGCCATTGAAATTCACAGTCCTTTTGAAAACTAATAAAACTTTTACTTGAGTACGTTTTGGAGGATTAAGCCTGAAGTCAATGGTACAGTTATGGGCTTAAAGGGTGGACTGCTAAAAGCTGATAATAAAAATTAAATAAAAATTCTACCCGTGAAACCACACTGTAAAAAGCTGTTGTATGCTCTACTGGCAACAGTGTGAAGTTGAATTCCAGACACCCGTGATCCCTCCCTTTGGTGCTTTTCTTTTTGCTCTTTGCACTTTCCAGAGAGCTTTCAGGGAATCCAAAAAGTCAATTGAAAGGGAAAACTTAAATATGCAGAGCCAGTCTCCCAAACTGAGGCCCTCTGCGATGGTGGTTGACCAGCCTGAAGTATATGAAAAACTGCTGAATTTTCCAGTCATTAACTGGAAAAATGCAACCTGAAGTAATCTAAGGCTAAAATCAGAATTACAACAGATGCTACATCTGGTCATGTGTAGGTCTGTGGAAATTAAAGGTTGATGGCATCAGAACCTGTACTTATGGTCTCAACTCAGCAAATGGAAAAGTGGGTTTTGTGGAGTTTCCAACTCACAGGTTACACACTTCGGATCACATATGATAATTGAAACAGACCTTTTCCAGCTAAAGGATGTACTGCCTTTGACCATTACTGAAAGGAAACTGTGGAACATCAACAGGACATGTGGCTAATCTGGGTCAAGGATGCAATGGCTAGAAGCAGCCGTTGATTTCCACCACTGTTTCCATCAGGCTAGGTACTAGAAAGAAAAAGACTGGAATAGCTACTGAGATAACCCTGGAAAAAGGGAAGAAGAGGAGAACATAAGTGGATATTACCTGAGGTGGGTCTCTGATGGAAGCTCTTGCAATGGTAGGACAGTGTCATGGTTTAATCTCTTCCAGTAGCTGAACACCATGTAGCCACTTGCCCATTGTGTCCCCCAACTCCCCCTTCCTGAGGGATGGAAAGGAAAATCGTGAGGAAGGAAAATCATGAGGAAGGAAAAAAGGTGAGACCCTGTGAGCAGTTTAGTAAAACATAACAAAGAGAAAAGAAAACAACAGTACCAATGTCAGCACTAATGAAATGATATACAAAGTGAGTGATAGGCTATACCTATGCTTAAGATGCTATTTTCCCTCCACTGGCTGCACTAAAGCTACACACAGAAGCCAGTTGAAAACAGGGACACCCCCCACTCCATGGCAGCCCTCCCTTTATAAGGGGGCAGACTCAGTATAGTATTGAATATCCTACTGGCTGGTTCAGTTTTTATCCTGGCTGTGGCCCCTCCCAACTACTTGGACCAGCAGCTTGCTGGGAGTAATTAACCTGTATCCAACCAAGGAGGGACTCCATGAAAGAGAAGATCTAAGAACTAGAGCCACAGCTAGAGATGATGGTAGGGTTCAGATGAGAATTTGAAAACACAATGGATGAAAAGAAAGAGAAAACAATATTGATACTGAATAAAAGGTCAAGAGAACAGATGTTCTGTGAAGGAGTGTGGCCAAAGGCAAGGAATGGAAGGGAAGGGGAAAGATAAAGGGAAAAGGAGAGCCTTGATGGTGGAGTAGAAGCTCCTGACTAGCAGAAAAGAAGTAGAGTGAAGTCATGCCCTGCACTGAAGAATGAAGGGAAAAAACAAGGAAGACATTGTTTAGCAAAGCCAAAAAGAGAGGCAGTGAACAGGAAGGAAGAATGGAGATAACCAGAGATTCCACCAGAAAGAAAGATCAGAATGATGAAGAATATGAGTGAGTAGAAGAATGGTAAAAGGTATTTGACTGAAGACTCTGATGAGGGACTTCGGGAAATCTGTCAATATTTTTTTCACTCAAATAGTTCTAGAGAGAAGAGGATGTGCTGTGTCTGAGAGCAGTGATTAAACACTTGAAGCTTTTCCTTAATTTTCAATAAAGGCAGCAAACAGAACATGGAGAACACAGAATACCAAAGAGGAATGATACGAAATTTTCTGAGCTGAAAGTAGCTGGAAGAGGAGAGATCTAGGCAGAAGTGTTCTATCTGCTTGTCCTGTTTGTACTGTTCCTGAGCCATCTGCTTATGGCTGTGATTACAGAGAGGATCCTGGCCCAGAGATACCTTGGTCTAGTCCAGCACAACCCTCTTCATGCAGTTGCGTGACTGTAGGAATGACAGTATCTGAGTTAGAAGCAAAATGCAAAGAACTTAAGGCAATTAAGTTGATGCAGGCTAGCTCCTCTCACCCAGAGCTGACAAGGCATGCAATCAAAAGTCTCATAGTAAGGATTTTTAATGAAGCTATGTAAGGAGAGGTGGAGATATGTAATTGAAGTATAACAAGGATGTATTTATTTTAAGTAAGAGGGGTAAAAGTGATTCTATTAGTTTGACCTTTAACAGTATATGAGGCAATAGAATTAATATGGAGGAAAAGAATAGACAATTGTGAGTAAATATGAAAAGGAATAAATTAGCCTGTGATTACCAAAGTCAGGCTGTCTGCAAATAATCTCATCTCTTTCTCTGACAGGAGAAAAATTGTGGTTTCCCTTAACAAGAAAATTATAGTAATCTAGCTGAAATTCTGTAAAGCTATTGCTACTGTGTCTTTAGGAATTTATTAGATAAACCAGAAAAGCTGTTATTATTACAGCTTGGGAGAGACCAGTGGAGAGGAAGACTGTGCATTTTGGAGTATCAAAGCAATTTTTGTTAAGGTGAGGACTTAAAATTTGAAATGATAGGGAGAAACATGAGTGTATCGACTGGTGAGTTGTGATGTGGCTATAAGAGGACAAGTGCATTGCTGCAATATATTGTGTGAGTGATAGCAGAAAATTACTATTTCTGTTATGTAAGGTGGGGTGTTACCTTACCTGGAGTAGTATAGGGATATATAATGATCACTCCTTTCCAAAGATGATACATTACAAACCTGCATAGATATAGAAAAGAATATAAGACATTGAATGCTTAAATACAAGAGCCTGAAAAACATCTTAGCATATATATGTGGTAATGCAAAGATAGAGAGAGAATACTAAAGCAGAGGATAGCGTCCACAAAAATACAGATGGATGTGAATGAGTTAGGAATATGTTAAAGCTGGAATTTACCGCACTGAAACAGTCTTTCATCTCCCCTGATGCAGAAATGGTTGAACAGCTTCCTAAAAAGTCCAAACAAAAATTATATTTAACAGAGAAATGTGTATTTCTGAATCATGTGAGATCTTGTCTGACTTGTCTATCTCACTATAGTGTTACCCTTTCTGAGATATGCTTGGTGAGACAGCCCAATGCACAGGGTCATAATTATGATTTAGAACTTCTTGGATGACTACAGTTATTTTTGTAATAATAGCTAAATATCAAATGCAATTAACCTTCACATTATTGTTCACCTGTTCTTGGTCATCCCTCGGCGTGGGTGAATTGTTACTGACTCCCTTGTCTTCAAGTTGCTGTTTACAGCATATCAGAATTAAAAGCAAACAGTGAAAACAAGATGAGTACAATCCTGGAAATTAGTACCTACTTGACAGAATTCAACCTGGAGGACTTTATTTAGGATTTGCAGTGGGTGTTTGCAGTGCATGGAGGTGTTTGCTATGCAACAGATGGTAATAACCTTTTACCGTGCTTTTTTCTTTGCAAGGCAGGAGTACTTCTAGTGACGGTGTATGTATTGCTAGAGGTACAAGCAGTTGCTGCACTGGTTTCAGGGTGGGGTTTGTCTTCTAAATATGCACTTACACACCAACAGAATCTTTCTTCCATGCTGCAGTTTACTGGAGTTAGACATTGCAACTGGCCAGCTGCTGAGAGGCAAATGCGAAGCAATTAATGAATAGTAGAGCAAGACCAAGACATTTATTCTCAAAGTACTAGCCCATTATCCATCTTTTGTATGATTCAATTAGCATTATTGCTGTTCTAAAAATAATTTATGCAGAGAAATAAATGAAAAAAATTTGTTAGCTCTCATGTTAGCTCTGATGAACTCCCATTACATTTTGCTAGCTAGCTCAGAGTTGGCCTACAATATAAAAAATGTTTCAAACAGATCTTTTAAAAAGAAAATACAAATTAAGCCTACCAATTCCACTGAAAACTTACTTCAGTAACATACAGAATAAATCAAACCTGAAATAGGACAGGATCCAATGAGAAAATAACGTACTCTGATCCAATCTAATGCCAAAAAAGTAGTTATTCATGGCTGCATTGCTAACAGGAAAGCTGACCTGAGCTCTTTCAATTACTCTGGAGATTTTTCTGCATTGCAGGAAAAATTCCATAAAATAATACATTCTTTTTGTATTTACAGGTTGTTTTTTTTAAAGCCTACTCTACACTGACAAAAAAAAAAGGCAAGCAAACAAAAAAAAAAAGATAGTCATGGAATGGTTTGGGTTGGAAGGAATCTTGAAGATCACCTAGTTCCAACCTCCCTGCCATGAGCAGGGACACCTCCCACTAGACCAGGTTGCTCAAAGCCCCGTCCAACCTGGCTTTGAACATTTCTAAGGATGGGGTTTCTGCAACCTCTCTGGGCAACCTGTTGCAGTGTCTCACAACCCTCACAGTAGAGAATTTCTTCCTAATATCTAATCTTAAATCTATCCTCTTTCACTTTAAAACTGTTACCCATCTTCCTATCACTACACTCTCTGATACAGAGTCCCTGCTCATCTTTCCTGTAGGCCCCCTTTTTAAGTACTGGAAGGCTGCTAGAAGGTATCCCTGGAGCCTTCTCTTCTCCAGGCTGAACAACCTTAACTCTCTCAGCCTCTCCTCACAGGAGAGGTGCTCCAGCCCTCTGATCATCTTCATGACCCTCTTCTGGACCTGCTCCAACAGATATATGTATGTCTTTGTTGTGCTGAGGATTCCAGAGCTGGACAGAGTACACCAGGTGGGATCTCACCAGAGTGGAATAGAGGGGCAGAATTACCTCCCTCAACCTACTGGCCACACTTCTTTTGATGCAGCCCAGGATGTGATTGACCTTCTTGGCTGCAAGTGCATATTGCCCACTTATATTCACTTTCATCAACTAATACTCCTAAGGCCTTCTGCACAGGTCTGCTCTCAATCCATCCATTGCCAAGCCTGCAATGATACTGGGAATTGCCCAGACCCATGTGCAAAACCTTGCACTTGGCCTTGTTGAACTTCATGAAGTTTGCATGGGCCTATCTCTCAGGCCTGTCAGGATGCCTCTGGATGGCATCTTGTCACTCAAGCATGTCAACTACATATTGTCCCTCTAGGGTATCAACAGCAACACTCAGCTTGGTGCCATCATAGATGAGACATTCATCTTTGAGAACACATAAAGGAAGCCTTGTCTTCTGATCTTCAGTCCAGAATGTTGCCTCAGGTTGTAAATTTGGAATGTTTGCAGTGCAAGTTTCCTGGGATGTGTGACAAGACCCATGATCCTGCTCATGTCTGTAGGATATGGCACTGCCATTCTTCCCCAGCTCCTCCAGTAGCAGATGCATGTTAACATGTAAGAGAAATGTTTGCCTGCAAAATAGGTGAATAGAAGCTCAGGCACCTGATAAATGAGCAGGGCCCCGGGGGATCTGTTCTTTATACCTTGTATATATGAGTCTTTTGATGTTGGAGAGAAAAGTGTTTATTGTGCTTCTCTTTTTCTAAATCAAATCTTACCTTTTCAACATTTAACCTCTGTGAATTAAGCTTACTTAGAGTAATGTGCTGGTGGCAGCCAATGCCATTTTTATAGCCTTGGTCCCAATATTACTGGACAAGTGTTAGCAAAAGTAAATTGTTTTGTTTTAGGAAGTGTTTTAGAGAAAGACAGGTCTTACTGTTGCAGAAGCAGTAATGGCAACTTAGAGTCAAAAGAGAGAAATCTCAGCAATTGAGAATATTGATTTCTACTTGAAGTGTTTTAAGCATCCTCTTTCAAGCATCCTCTTTAATTTCACATAATACTTATGAATTCCTAAAGTTTAGGGAATATCTTACTGGGTTATAATTTGAAAACATCTTTTCCTACACTTTCTTAAATTCTGAACATGACAGTAATGTCTCTCTGCTGTCCTCAAGAAGTCCTCCTACAGTCCGAGGGGGAACCTGAAGAATATGATAGTGGCCACACTGCTTCAGACCAAGGCTCTAACCATAAGTGAATATGTAAGCAAGGAGAACACAGCAAGATGATATCCTAGTACCACATATTCTTCCAGCCTTTAACTATTTCCAGCTGTTTCATAAGCTTGATTTGCTTTGGCACATTGATGGAAGTACTTGTTAAGTCTTCCTTGAAAATTCATGCATCTACAACACTGTTTGACCAGAAGTTGCACAGATGTATCATCCTTCTGTAAGACTCATCTCTTTTTGTTTATTTTGAACTTGACTTCCAGCAGCTTCACTTGACAGCCCTACATTTTGTATCAGAAGATACAGTAAACAGTCCCTGACCATCTTCTCTGGGCCATTTAGGGTTTCATAGACCTGTCTCATGTCTTCCCAAGCTGTGTCTTCTCCAGAGTTGCAAGTACCAATCAGCCTATGCAATTTTCCCTGGTACAGAAACCATTCCAGACTTGGACCATCCTTGTTGCCCTTCTCTGAATTTGGTTCCAAGTTCTACTTTATCTTTTCTGAGATGGGAGAGTTGAATTATAGAATTGTTTTCCTCACATCCCCCTCTTGTCTTGTCATGCTTGTGTAGTCCTTTGAGCTTCATGCTTTTTGAAGCAAGACTCTCAGTTTCCACTGAGTCTGTGCAGAACCTAGGAAAGAAGCAGAGGGTTGGGATGCACGTAATCTGAATTTGTGTTCTTGGTTTCTGTGACTGTGTGGTTTAGTCTTGGCAAGTCATTTCACTTTTTCTTTTCATGTTCAGGGCACTCTATGAGCTTTGTAAAGGATGACAAGTTTCTTTTCAGTGTCATCACTGTGGACGAAACCATGGTGTGCTGGCAGCCATCAGTCCCTTGCAGGGGTTTGAAGATGAAAGGCTTTGAAACACCGATGGGGCTTTGGGGCTGTGGTACGTAGTAGATGGAGATTCAGGTCCTTGGAGCAGCATGCTCTCAGCACACTTTGCATATGCTTGGCATTCTCACAGCATTGCACAGAGCTGTGCTGGCACATTCTCATGGCCCAGCACAGTCTGGGGACTTTAAACCTCTGTTTTTCCACTTGTTGGCACCCAGGCTTCTTGTCCTACTTGCCAGTTAATCCAGTCTGGATTTTGCTAATAATTGCATAAACACAGAGGATAGGAAGTACAATCACACCACACATATTTAGGAATAGAGTTTAGTAGGAAGATGGTTGTAAGATTGGTGATCAGGTATAGGGCTGTCAGACAAGCATGGTAATTAGCCACCTGCTGATAGTCCAGCAGCCCCTGTTACGTTCTCTTTTCTCCTTCTGTCCATGCTGCTGCTTCTCCTGTCCACCTGGATTGTTCCCTTTCTTCCCCCTTGTCTCTTTCCATATTAACAACATGTCTCTAATTACTTTTTCCCCATTGGTCATATTTTTGCTATGACCATAGCCAAGTTTGCTATTTCTGGTGTAGTTTTCTCTGTGATCTTAGCCTTACATGGTATTACTGTCACAGTTACATACACAGGGACCTCTGGCCTTGCAAGATGCCAGTCCCCAAAAGATTTCCAATATTTGCATACATTAATGTATATCTCATACCTTTACATGCGCAGGCTTGCCCACTTGTGGTGTTTCCTGGCCAGGAGGATGCAATTTTCCATAGCATCAAAACAACTTCCACAAGAGTTGGACAGCAAATTGCTCTTTGCATGTTGGTTATATATTGTGTGAGCTTATGGATCTGTGAATGCATCAAGTTGGAATTACCCAGTTACTGACTGAAGGACTCCTAAATCCTCTGATATTTACGTAACATATGAGACCTTAAAGCTCTCCAGGTAGAGACAAGAGGATGCTCATGCATGATCAAGCATATATGATTTAATTACTGAAGCTAATGAACTATTATAAAGTGAGAAGGGGAGGGATTATGTATGTACTTTTAGCTCACCCCATCATGAGGCAGCTTGAATGATCTGAGGAAGACAAGACTAACTTCCTTCATAAATAAGTACCTTCCAGTTGAGCTAAATCAGGAGCAAACACTGAAGTTACTGCAGCTCAGTGGTGGGTGGCATGATGCTAAACTTATAATAAAGTAATTATCTTAATTTCAGTGCTCTTGTCATTAGGTGCTGGTGTGAAGAGCTTCAAATCATCCTGTATTCCAAATCAAAGGAATTTCCAGATCAAGTTTTTCAGTCACACAAGGTCGGAAGGACTGGTAAACACATAGGAAATAGGTTTTCTCTTCCTTGTTTTTCTTTTCAACAGAGTGATGATATAAACAAGATCTCAAAGGCTGCTAAAATAATGGAGCGGATGGTGAATCAGAACACATTTGATGACATTGCACAAGGTACAGCCCTTCTGGGAGATGCTTCTAACTCGAGAAGTCCTGAAGATGATTGGCCACAGCTGTAGCGAAAATACACTGGCCTAGACTAGCCTAGAGAAACAGCTAAAATGAGCAGGGCTAGGAACCTGCTGACTCATGCAAGGCAAACAGTAGAGCAGACCGTGGACATGCAAAGGGTTTGCCACATCATCCCTGCACTGATCTGGCTGGGGACATCAGGTCTGGTCAGCATTGCAGCACTTCCCTACTGCAGCAGGTACTTCCCTCCTGGATACAGGTGCTGGTGGCAGCAGCCAATGCAGAGCATCCCTCTGCTGGCACACGGGTCCCAGCCAAAGCGACATACTCCGTCTCAACGTATATTTTGCGGGGGTTTTGCTGCCAGCTCAGCTGCTTCCTAAAGGGCCACATCTGGCTCTGGGAGTGGCCTGAGGTCACTCCTCACTCTTGGCTTCTACTTTCTTGCTCATCCTTTGTCTGGTTTTAGGTTACCAGCTTTTTTTTTTTTTTTTTTTTTTTTGTGTGTGGGGGTGGGGGGTTGGGGTTGTGTAAAAGGGTTGTTCAGAGGTTTGGGGGGGGTTTGGGGGTGGTGGTTACGAAGTGG
>JAAGNO010026404.1:0-10664 GCA_033439905.1 Ceryle rudis
TAAAGAAATATACATAGATATTATTTTTTCACAACTCTTCTATATTGAGAAGACATCAAGTTGACCTTCATTCTGAAACATATTTTCCCATTTATATTTTAAAGAAAATGAAAAGAGTGTTTAAGAAGTTCTCACTGGACTACTTTGGTTTAATGAGTCAATACGTTTTGAATGGCCTGTATTAAATGTGTGTGCTAACTTCCATGCCACCCTCTGACATAACTATCAATGAAATGTCAGCTGTGAGTGTGTCCTAGGAATTTAGAAGATTTTTCTTCTGGTTTTGGTTTGTTTGGGTTTTGGTGGTATTTTGTTTGTCTGATTGTTTTTGTTTTGTGGTGTTTTATCTTGTTTTTTAACAGTAATTTCATATAAAGAGTGACATATCTCTGGTAAATTCTACTACCAAGCCCTAAGCTCCTGAAGTCTGCAAATCTTGCACCTTGCAAAACTCTGGAAGACTCCCTAATTACAACCTCTGTGTAGAAGATGATTAAAAAGAAATAGGAATCATGGTCCTATTGCTGTTGATGCTGGCAAGGAGAATCCCTGGGATTCAGAGGGAGAAGGAGAAGGAATGTATTACTGCATGGAGAATTCTCCATAAAGCACTGGACTGCGACTGGAGCTGTACTTGAGGGACTCTTGGCTGGGATGAGACTCAGTTCATGTGACTAAAGTTTTATTCTGTGCCTCACTGATTTTTGTGATTAAAGATTTTAGATTATATTTCTTCCACAAGCGAATTCACAGTTCTCCTTTCTGTATCTTCCACTATCAGGTGACAGCAGATTCCAGCATCTTCTATTATTATAGCAATAAGTCAAAGATTCCTGGTGACTGTGATAATTTTGTAAGACAAGGCCAGCTCTTGGTTTTGCTAGCTTCTAAGGTGCTTTTTACTAGAATATTTTACTTTCAATTACTTATAACTTTTTCAAAATCCTAATGGTTTTATTGAGAAAAATCACAAAAATGAGTAGGGTATCAAATAAAGCTACAGCTCCATCAAGCTGCATCTGTGACTGCCTGTCACAGAAGGAGGACCTACTATCCCAGGCTGGCATCTCCATTGTCTCCATTTCAGTAGCATCTCCCCTTATCTGTTTACTATTAACAGTCAAAAGTAAATAGCTGATGTAATTTGTGAATTAAATCAGCATCCTTAAAACACCCTAATGTGGAGATAGAGGCAATCATTTCAGTGACCATTAAATTACATGATATAATATTCTTCTATTCTGCAGAACCAACATGGTGATAATGCTTCTTGGTTTTCAACTTCTTGTTGTTATTTTTGTGTTTGGGTTTTGTTTTGTATTGTTTATTTTTTGTTTGTTTTTCTTTTATACCTGGGAAACAGAGCATGAAAGACCTTTATCACAGTTGATTTCTTTTGTGTGTATATACAAAGATGCAGTCTTTGTATATCACCTGTGTTTACTTTTTATTCTTCCAACAGTATAGGGGATGTAAGATGCTCAGGAGCAATCACAGTTGTGTAGAAGGCTTGTGTACTGGGCATGCTGGAGATGGTGAAGTGGATGAGGGAAGGGGCTGGGAGAAGACACAGGAAAACCTCATAACTGAAGCAGTTGAGTGCTGACCTAGGAAACTCGGTTTTGTATCTGTCTGTGCCTCAGCATTCTTATACATTGCTAGGGAAGCTGCCTAAGCTACGCTGCTAACAGTAATTGTCTGTCCTGTGTATTCCTGAGATGCTGATTTGCAGATGTGCTAGAAACTTAAAGTTGTAACTGAAGTGCAAAAAAGATTAATTTCTCTAAAATCTTTCAATTCTTTCAAAACTTGCTGCCTAGTTTTCTACACATGACTATTCAAAATTAATAGACATTTCTGATGTTTTTCTCAACCCTTAACTCTTCATCTGTAAAAAGGGGATAATGGAATTTCCTCACATAAATAGTTTCTGTGGAAAGAAAACAGCATTTCAGATATTTTAATAGTACATGCCCTCATAAAGTACACAAGAAAATTAGTACACTTGGCTTTACAGAAAGATTTGAAAATTCTCTGTTTGTTAAAATTATTAAGACAGGAGGAGGCCACAAAATAAATGAGGCAGACTTCCTACAAAAGGAAAATAATTTGATTATGTAAATAAACCCCATATTGTCATTCATGTACCTCAATATGTCAATTAACCATAGAATCACAGAATCATAGAATGGTGGGGTTTAGAAGGGACCTCTGGAGATCACTGAGTCCAGCCCCCCCTGTCAGAGCAGGATCACCCAGGGCAGACCACACAGGAACAGATCCAAGTGGGTCTTGAAAGTCTCCAGAGAAGGAGACTCCACAACCTCTCTGGGCAGCCAGTTCCAGGCTCCATTACCCTCACTGGAAAGAATTTTTTTCTTCATGTTGATGTGGAACTTCCTGTGTTCCACTTTCATAGAATCATAGAATCATTAAGGTTGGAGATGACCTTTAAGATCATTAAGTCTAACCATCTACTAAGTATTATAAGGACCACCAAACCATGTCCTCAAGTCCCACATCTAGACATTTTTTAAATACCTCCAGGAATGGTGACTATACACACTCCCTGGGCAGCCTGTTCCAATGCCTTACCACTGTTTCAATAAAAAAAATTTCCTAAAATTCAACTTAAACCTCCCCGGCACAACGTAAGCCCATTTCCTTTCATCCTGTCGCTAGTTACCTGGGAGAAGAGATCAACATGCACCTCACTACAGCATCTTTTCATCACTATGTCACCATTGCCCCGTGGCCCATCACAGGACACTACTGAAAAGAGACTGTCCCCTTCTGCTTGACACCCACCCTTCAGATATTTATAGACATTAATAAGATAATTAGGATAATCCTCTCAGTCTTCTCCAGACTAAGCAGCTCCAGGGTTTTCAGCCTTTCCTGATAAGAGAGATGCTCCAGTCTCTTCATCATCCTCATAGCCTCTGTTGGACTCTCTCTAGTATTTCCCTGTCCCTTTCGCACTGGGGACCCCAGAACTGGACACAATAGTCCAGATGTGGTCTCACCAGGGCAGAGTAGAGGGAGAGAACCTCCCTTGGCCTGCTGGACACACTTAATTCACCCCAGGAGATCATTGTCCTTCTTGGTCACAAGGGCACATTGCTGTCCCATGGATAACTTATTGTCCACCAGGATGCCAAGGTCTTTCTAATGCTGCACAAGCAACCTTAATTCATCAAAGTCATCAGTTTTGAACTTTGCTTTCCAATCATAGCTTCTGTGTGAGCAAGTGTATGTGTAATGCAGTTCAGGGTGATCCTAACACAGATGTTCTTTTACTTGATATCATGATACTATAATGCTCACTCCTGGAAGAGCACAGATCCTGTTTACTAAGTCTTAACACTTTCATAGTCTATTTCACAACAACAATGCATTTAAATTATTTGGTGTCATAGTTTACATCTTTGGAAGTAATAACTCACTTGGAGCTCTGGAGTCTGTAGACCATGTTGAAAAAAGTCTTTTTCACATGCATGCTGGCAGATATTAATTTACATTGGATGTCATGATGAAATTAGCTTTGTGAGTCAGAAAGAGGGTGGTTTTTTCATCACTTGTTCCACATGAATGCAGCTGGAGTGGGGGCCTTCTTGTGTAATTCTGCTTCCCTAATACTGAGACCTCCATCTCCCTTGTGCTTTCTAGAAGAAGCCATTGCTTTATGAAGAGCCACTGCTGCTTGTGAACAAAGCTTTCTTTCCTTCCAGACCTCACTGTTGCCATGGGCTTTTACACAAAGTGAGTTAGTACCACAGTCCCAGCTCCAATGATGAAGTTAGACTTCCCTGAGCATCCAGACCAGCAGTGGTTTCCTTTGCAGTGCTACTGCTACCATTAAGGGACTTAGAAATCCTCAAATGGCTTCTGTATACTATCAATTACACCAGATTATTGCTAGAAAATCAAAAGCATATGAGAGAGACATAACTGTAAGCTCTGACCTCTTCCCAAAGTAGAGAAAACAAACAAAACCAAACAAAAGAGAGAGCAGTGAATATGACTCTTTGGGGAAATGAGAATGTAAACTTGTCTTTTAACTTCAACAATATTTTTTAAAGAGAAAGGTACATTTTGTCTTCAGAGAAAATCTTGTAACCTTCATTTAACCAGTAAAAAATGACTGAGGTGGGCAAGATTATGAAGGTGAAGTTCTGACAGATATTCTTCCATCCCTGCTAGGACAAAGGTTATGCTCTTGTCTTTTGTGTTTCCTGCCATTTTCTTCCAGGCAGACAAACCATTCCTTCTGAAAGGTCTCTTTGGTCTGGAGCCCCTAAAAGCTCATATAATATCTTCAGCAGGTCTGTGTTTCTTCTCTCTCTCTCTCTCTCTTTTAGTTTCTCCCACTGAAACCCATTTTGAGCATCTTTAAGGGCTTGAGATGCGTAAGCTTATAAAATTGTGGCAGCAGCAACAGCCTTGAAGAGGATACAATAACCGCTGTACATCTGCTACGATGTTCTTAAGTATTTGCGGCATGCTGGCTTAAGCCTGTCAGTTTTTGTAAGGGCTACCTGTTACAATGCACCTAATTAGCTTACTGGCTATTTGGAGAACAGCTCTACTGGTTTTTCTATCATCCAGTCTTTATTAAGTGAGCTATTGCTGAGACGAATAGGTTCTTTATAATGATGAGGTCCTTTTTACGCTTATTAGTCCTTAAAGCAAGCCTCTTCTTATAGAACAAAGTTCTCGCTCTCTCTCCCCCTCTCTCTTCCTCTCTCTCTCTCATTTTATTTTTTTTTTAAGACTTACAGTGGAAGAAGTAAAGCAGCTTTTTTCTGCTGAAGTATTTTATTAAAAGTTTTAGTGGCTGCACTAAGAGCAAGGTGCCTGTGCCTTTAATCATTTTCATCTTTAAAACAGAACCTTATATTTTCACATCTTCAGCTGTCCCAGAGGGCAGCTAGGCCATCTTTAACAACATTAATTTCTCTTTATGACAGCACTAGTGCTGCCCCAGGTCTTCAGAACTGCCTAAAATGTCTGGAAAAGTAGGTAATGAAGAGGATATTAGAATTGTAAACAAGAACAATTTGGTAATAAAAACCATATATTTTCTCCATAGGACTTTGGGCTTAATATTGCAGCAGCAAAAGTGTCACGAGTAGTAATTTGTTGATGGCCACTGTGCATTAGTTACTGTAGTAGGAGCATGTGCATAAAGGGCAAGAACTATTGGCTTGCATTAAAAAAACCCAAGATGGGTAATACTAATTTATTTGTTTTGATTATTCTCTTTCGTTTGCTTTTATCATGGTATAATCCTACAAAATCAAAAATAAATAAATAAAAAAAGCCCCACTTCACACATTCTGTATTGTAAATCCAGCAGCTGTTTAGAAAAGGCTGCTTTCTGTATCTGGAGATTCTGGGCAAACATCTCAGCCACGCTCTCCGCCCGAGCTGGAAACATCCCTCTGCCCCAGGGATTAGCCTCACCTCCACAAGGTGCAGATTCCTGACTAGAGAGCCAGCTGAAAGACTGAAATGCTAGCAGCTTTTCCAGCATGATTATGTAGTTTACTAGCTGCACATCCCTGCCACTGCCTACCTATATGTCCTTTATTGCTGACAGGTTTTATGAGTGTAATATGACGGAGTAAAAACCAGTAGATTTTTCCCAAGAAGCTGAGCACAGCTCTTTGTCTGCAGAGAATGTGGGAGGGAAGTGTAAAATGGTAAGCATTGTAGTCTTCAGACGTCATAAACAGGGCTATCTTTTCATCTTAAGGTGCACAGCCACTGAGAAAGTTCATGCTATACTTAACCTTTGGCCCTCTGCTGATCTTTTGTTGCTCTGCATTAGTGTGCTGAAGTCTGAAAACATAATCCTTACAATACCTACCACCTTTCTTTCAGTAGCATGGTTTTCCTTCAGAATTTGCATCTGCTGCTGCTGCTTTTAACTGCCCAAGTGGTCCCGCTTCTTCCCCTGAGTCACCAGATTTTAGACTTACTGGATAAAACAAAACCAAGAAAAAAAAGAGGACAAACAAAAACTAAACAAAACAAAAAAAGACCAGACCATATTCACATATTCATATTAGTTGACAGCAACATCGTGTGTTCCCCAATAGAAAGTTATAGGCTTAATCAGTTGTCTTGTTTACTCAGAGTATGCAGGATTTCAGCACTAAATGTTTTAAGCTAATTGGTTCAATACTAAAGCATCGTGTTATGCACTTTAGTGAGGAAAATAAATTGGCTGCATTTTCTCAGATTCTTTTTGGAGAATATGCAACTCCCTGCTTCCTCCAGCCCCCCACCCCCTCCCAGTCAGGGTGATAGCTTTTCTGTCATTAATTCAACATCAAATTATTTCCTTGGTGAGTCAGTCCCAAGGCTAATGAGCCGCCTGCGCTCACAGTTTGCTTCATTGTTTTCAGTGGAGTTTCAGATGAGGGCATATCACTTTAAGGCTCAGTGGTGATAGTAGGATCATTCCCCAGACAGGGCTCACTCAGCCTTGATACAAACTGAAAGGCTAAAATGAGCACTTTTCTATTATTTAGGCACCTGTCCAGAGGTTGGAAGAAATCCTACTTGTGTGGATTTAGCTAAAGAAAGCAGAGATAACCACCATGCCTTCTGCATCTAATAAGATGTGAAAGGAGAGAAATAATGAGTATTACACTGTATTTCTCATGTAAAAGGCTGCGAAACAATACTCTCTGAACACTGGCAACGATTCTAGCCATTTTCAAATGAAAAGGACTATTTGTTTCCAAATTACACCAGCCACTGGAATGCACACATACATGGCTCCGAAATCCTCATTTTGTGAAGTAAAATTACCTTTCAGTAATTTAGTCACCGCAGGCTTTCCCCTGCTGACTGGTCAGGAGCTATCAGATAGCTTGCAGCTGCGGGCTGAAACAGGACCATTTTTTTTTCCAGGACAGGCAGTTAGTTAGTAGAGCCATCAGTGTGGCATCTGTCATCCCGCTAGGCCCAAATTGTTTTCTATGATGGATGTCACAGTCTGTATGATCAAAATAGGAGCCCTGCTGCTTTTAATTGCAAAATCGGAGTACTTGCACATTTGTTATTATGCTGAGGTTATTACCTCACACAAAATGAATTAACAGGTGAAAATAATTGATGAGAGGAGTCTTGGGATTTTTAGCCTCTTCAAAGACACTTTGTAATTATGGCATAATGAATGTTCTGAGACATATCTGTGGGGGGCAGCATGAGACCACCAAAGATCTCTTTAGATTGATGATAAATTCACCGAAATCTACTGTAATACTGCTTAAATTTACTTAGCAATTAGTTTAATAGGCCTACATGATTCATGATAACGTAGTGAGAATTTTTAAATAAGTTTGTTCCATCCATTTATAAATTAAGCTGCTTACCTCAGCTTTCTTCCCAAGGTGATGGAATATGTTAACTAATCAGACTTTCTGAAACAAAGATGATGTTAGACAGGGATTTTGGTTACTGGAATACATTTCTATTGAAATACTTGGCTGCTTTCACCTTACACAATGTGTATCTCAAACACAACCCCCCCCCCCAGCTCATCTCATCAGATTTTGTCCAAATATAGTATTGATAGTCCTTTAGCACAAGGCGACTGTGCAGTTTGCTTGTGAAGTAAATCGTTCAAGCACTTTGTAATCTGAAGGGATTGTTCCTGGCTTTCTGACCACTATCCCATTCAGACTTAGTCACATTTCAGATTTGTTCAGCCCCCTGAGCACAGCCAGACTGATGCACCCCAGTCCAGGTGTCCTGTCCCTCTGATACTCTCTTAGTTGCACAAGGTGTCTGCAGCACTGCGCAGAGCCAAATGTCTCACTGGGTTGTCCTGCAGACGCTGAGAGGGAAATGTACATTTCTTCTATTTTTGAATTCTTGTATCAAACAAACAGGGCAGGCTCACTGAGAAATAGGTTTGCATGGGATGCCCATTCTATTAAGCACATAACCAGATTTTAAATACTGGGTTTTAAAAGTGCCAAAAAGTAAAAATTGTCTGCTTAATTCAATAACTAGTAAATAATTCACTGTATAATACTCACAGGGGAAAGCCTCCACATGGTGTCTGAGCAAAGTTCATCCTTCTGTTGCGCATTACATTATTGACATACCAGATACATTCAAACACCTCAAGGTTACTCATTAATTTGCAAGAGTTGAAATCTAATTTAATTCCAGCTACTACTGACATCCTGAAGATTCTACAATACAGTTTGTAACAAATCTGCCTTCAGTTCAGACTGTGGGCTAACGGAAATATGCAACAGAGGAAGGGAGAAGTTGTTACTAATTAGAAAATAATAAAAAGAAACCTATCTTGGGAACTTGGCTGATGAATCACTTGAGGCTTTTCACTAATTTACTATATGTCCATAACCTCTCTCCATACCCACAATACTTTATTTATAATCATCCCAGGTATAAGACACACAAAGATTAGGTAAGATTATATGTAGACAGATATGCACACAATTTACTTTCCTCACAAGACAATGACACTTTATTTTGTGAGAATTTAATTTATCCTGGTGAGAATTTCTAACTGCAGCTTTGAACGGGTTTCTAAATAATATGTACATCACCCTAGTGAGCTAAAATGACATGTATCATTGGGATGTGCAGTTGATACTCAGTTAATTCCTTTCAAATTCTGATCCTCTTCCCTCATGCACACATCATTTAAAAAAAAAAAGGCAGATCTTTGTGGTTTTTTTTTTTTTATTTTATTGTAGCTGCATTTTACATCAGTAGTTTTGTCTCTTTTTCTACATCATGCCTTCTCTTCAGATTTACAATCAAAGTTGGGTATTTAAAAGTATATGGTATCAAAGGATCTCAGGAAAAGAAAGAGAAAATGCCTAGCAAGAAAATATAATAAATGCAAGACAAGTAGTGTATTGCCCCACATGTGAAGCGGACTGTGGTAACTCATATCAGGCTTCCTGTCACTTGCTGAGACATTTTTCATAAACCCTCACACGCTTGCATTTATCTTCAGTATAAACCCCAAGATGAATACTCCAAAGACATTAACAATAGATAAATGCTTATTAAACAAAACAGTCTATTCAAGAATAAGTATAGCATCTGTGTTAGACGCTGTAAGATGTTTATAAAATTGAATATACATTATGTCTTTTGGCTTGATGCGATATGCTCTTCTATGACAATTTTTTCAGTGTTTGGTTATAATCTTAATAAATATGAAATAAAAGACTATCAGTAGCTCAAGTTTAAATAATACCACCTCTGGTGCTGGTTTGATTCGCATTATATAGGTGGATTTTCTGGATAAGTTATAATATAGTAGCATTAAAATTAGGGAGAAGCAGGGCCAAGGGAAGATGACTCTGGATATATTTCATGTTGGTGGACACTTTAATATGTTATGGAAGTCCTTTTGTTAAAAGCATTTCAGAATCCAACCCATAACTTAAGAACAGTAGAATGCACCATTTCTGTCCCTGGGGAATTCTGAAAAAAATAAAACATGTCTCTTGCAAAAAGGAGCAGCAAAAACCCCACAAACACACACACACACAAAACCAACAAAATAAAACCAAACAAACAACAAACCAACCCACAAAACAAAACCCCAGCAGAACTGTACATGCTTTATGATAGCTTTAAGACAAATGATACACGAAAATGTGCTGCATAATTGACTGCAAAAGCAAATAACAGTTGTCTCCTTTTGAATGTACTGTGCAAGTGTTTATATGGTGCCTGGTGACTGCAAACAGTTTCAAATAGCGTGTTGTTTTTCTAAATCTGGTTTTATAGCTACACATTTGATGTGTTGTTTAACTATCATGGAATGTGAGATGGACAGAATAAAAATAGCTGCATTATTCATGGATCACTATAAAATATTGGGGAGGTTATGGTTTGTGAATTACATCAGCAGACAAATCCAAATCCTACAATTACTAGCTAAAATTTCAAGGTTAATAAGTAATGAGGTTCCAAATTAATCTCATGGATGATGTAAGAATGTTAGCATTACATGTAACCTTGGTCCTGATAGCCCTTTCATTCAGTAATTAAACTGAATTTGACTCTGGGTCTGTTTTCTTTAGATGGCCCCTGTTCCTGAGTAATACCCCATAGGAGCCCCACACTACTGATGTATTACATTAATATATCATCAGAAGCAGTTGTCATTCCAATGATATATTAGTGTAATACATGAGAATGAGGCTCACTGATGATGTATTTAGTCCTTACAATATGGCATTGTCCAGGAAGCAAGGGTCCAATAAGAGATTCATTACAATTACTGTATGAAGTCAGCTAATGCACTGCAGGTTGGGAGATGCATTTCTGGCCAGGTAGGTAATTTTGATGCTAAATCCAATGTCTTGTCATTGTTTCTGATTCTGTAGACTACAAAATTTGTGACCGTAGTTGAAAAAAATTAAAAAAAAAAAAGGACAAGCCTGCCATATCTATTTAAATCTCTCTCCCTCTGCTGTGCTGTTCTTTGTGAGCTATGTGCAAATTGTAGGCTTTTTTTTTTTTTTTTTTTTTTTATTTTTTTTTTTTTTTTTTTTTTTCTTTCTTCTTTTGGTGTTTTTTTTTTTTTTTTAATTTTTTGCAAAATATAACTGGTGTCTGTATGTTTTTGTTGGAATGCATTTCTTACTTTT